>VZRV01004673.1:760830-909571 GCA_013398115.1 Falcunculus frontatus
TTCCAGAGAAAAAAGTAATCTTCATTTTCAATAGACTTGACTCAAAAGTCAGCAAAGATGAGGCGGAAAAAAAGGCGTATTTCTATAATCTTTCTGTGGACATTTTCTGTGTGGGTTCTGTCATTTTGAAAGTTGAGAAGAAAATTGGTCCAACATTACTCATTCTAATTTTGGCAAATTCTAAATTATAGTTAGTAATTGTAGGAACTATCACTCAAAGCTAAGACGGACATTTCATCATTTATTTTTCTTGCTGAATATTTTTCAAGATATATGGGAATGATGGGCTTGAGCATCACCTCACTTATAATCAGAATAAAAACTTCTTCAAAATTAGTGCAAGCAGGAACTTACTGCAAAGAGTTGTGATTAATAGCATGTAAATCATTATTTAGAAAGCAAGGTTATTTTCTGGAAAAAGATTAAAACATTCTAAGATCCACAGAATTGTGTGGCTTTTAAAAAATAGCATCCTTACAAGCTGGAGTTATTTTGTTACCATGTAATTTTAATTTCACTTGTCTTTTCAGGCTGGGTCATTGAAGTAGATTATAGGAAGTTTCATAATGCTCATATTGCTTGGCGAAAACACATCTCCCTGAAAGGACATCTGCAATGCTGCCTTTCAAAATTTCATCAGCCTCCAAGAGCAAATGTGCAACCAAGGAGAAAATGGCTTTAAAAGCCTGTGAAAGCATTAGTTCCAGTGTTTCTGCAATTAAAATGGAAAGACTTCTTTTATGTCTGGTTATTGCCATTACTATTTTCACAGATATTCTATGATTTTCTACACATTTTTTTTCTTTGGATCCAGCCCAACTTGTTCTACAGTTTGATATTCACACTGCAAGTAAATGTATGTCTCTATATTCTCAGAAATAAATATTCCAAGAATATATGTTTAGTGCTTAAAAAAATCACCTTAAGTCCTCATTAAAAAAAAATTTAAAAATTCAATCCTTTTAGAATAAATGTTTGAATAATTTCTTGCATTTATTCAGTGCCTCCTCACACCTACATCAAATAGAGATGTACCCAAATTATTTTCACTTCCAGAACTCTATGGAAGTGCAATTCTAACACGTGGATTTCTGGAGATATTGCAAGGGAATGGGGCACTGGCTAAAGGTGAAAGAGGCATTTCCTTTCCCATTCAAAGTCTAGGTGTTTTCATCAAATTGCAGGAATAGTTCACATAATTATCTCATGCTTCATTTTATCACAAAATCCTTTTATCTCCCGTTTTTAACCCACTTCTGTTTTCTCTCTTTTTATTCCCCCCCGCCATCTCTTTAAGTTGTAACCTTCATTTCCTCTTTCTGATTTATTATGCTTGTTTTCTCTTCTTCTTTGCCCCTGTTTTTGATCTTCTAGTTAAGGATCTGTATTCTGAGTCTTTAGTTTACCGTTCTGGTGGAACTATTGCTGTTGTGCAAAGCTGAGTGCTCTGATAAACATGCAGCAATTCACATTGCTCTTTCTACTGTTGCTATGCTTTCCTGATAATGAAAAAAATCACTTTTGAAGCCCTTGAAGCCCCACTTATCATTTGCTAATGGGTACTCCATAAATGTGAATTGGAAGATTACTCAGTATTGGAGCATAAAATGAAATATTTTATTCAGGTAATTCAAATATTCCCACAACAACTTTTAATATTGCTGTTGCTGATAATGGAAAGAAACCAAATATAATTCAGAGGTTTTTTATTTACTCTAGAGCTGGGCTTTCCTGTCAGAGGGATGGTGATTCTGACTACTCTTCTGAAATTTAAGTAGAGTTCTTTGAAATTTTCTAAATGGAAAATATCTGCGGCTATGAGTACCTAAACTTGAGTAGGATACAGCCCTCTTCTGTAGCCTTGAAATTTGTCATAACTTTAATGTCCTCTGTCAGGAAGTTTAGTTTAACTATCTGCCAAGTGGAAGTCAGACAAGTAGCACAACATGACCTCATCCTGTTGGAAAACTTTGTCAATAACAGCTATAGAAAGACGCACCCCAGAAAAGTAATTTAAATTTGCAATAGGGAAGTGCTGTGTTATGTGGGCCTGTAGAAAGTGAAACCTCTTTCCTGCAAGAAATTATCAAGACTTCTTTCATTGATCAACTCATACCAGATTTTTTCCACCACATTTTTTTCTGTCTACAGTTAAAATTTTTAAGCTCTTATCCAGACAATGGATGTAAGTTTCTGAGGAATTAATTTGTCTGTGTTTGCTGCCATCAGTTTATTTACCTACTTTTTCATTAAACAAAAATTACCCTCCTCTCTATAAGTTATTTCATTTGCAAGTTTCTTGATTGCATGGCAACTAATTGTAAAATTGTATTTAAAACAGTCACTAAAACTTAAACTTATCAAAGCATTCCTGTTTCTACTGTTTCAATCACTTCTAAATTTTCCAGATAATTTCATTTCTTTCTCACTGCCTTATTCTGACTGATTAGCAATCCTTCTATCATATTGTGTCCTTTGTTTAAATCCTGGTGCAAAAAATCTTCCACTGAACTCAGTGCTTCAGAACAACATTCGCAGTTTTTCCACTACCTGCTGTTATTGGTTATACAGCTCTTTATCTGTTGTCAGCTCTCCAGCTTTGTCAGTCTAAAACATTTCCATACACTGTCTGAGGTTCACTGTTAATTTACTGGTGCCACCTTGTCCTTCTCCAATATCAGATTTCTCCAGTATTTCTTCTGACAAACAGTTTCTGACACACCTGACAACACTCCTAAACAACTTGTATGTCTTCTCTTGTTATATAAATACTCCCAATTGCAAAAAAAACCCCAAATCATATTGACTCTTCTATTCATTAAAGTACAATTCTAGACTCTCTTTAAAGTTCCTGACTAAAAGTATTATTAATGTGACTGGAAACAGAAACAATTTTCACTCAAATAGCCAATCAGGAAGTGCAAATAATAAGCAATGAATAATCACTAGTCAAAGTAAACGATAGATGAACAACTGAAGATTTAAATGTATTTACACAAACTATTGGCTGAATTACTACCAATGACAAATTCTTTATCAAAACAGAAAATAGGAATTCATTAAAAGAACTAACTGCATCAAATAAATTATTCCTAGAAGATAGTTCAGCCATGAAATTTATTGTTGACTAATGCTTTAAAATGCCCATGGAAATAATCTGAACTACTCACACATGCTTGGATTCACTGGAAAAAAACTAAAAACCAGAAAATGAATATAATACCACAGCTGATATTCTAGTGAACTTGCTACTCAGTGTAAAGCATAAGTAGTAAATAAAATTGTTAGGATGAATCAAATGTAAATGAAGTTGTTAGGATGCATAAAGAGTGAATAGGAAATGAATACTGGGGAGTTCGTAACATCACTGAGTAAATTGCTTGTGAGATATCACTTGACATTTTTCATTCAGTTTCATCATATCTCACAAAAGATATTGCTGAAGGTGAAGGGTGAAAAGAGGATTGACAAAATATGATGCATAATACATAATGAAAACACAGTGATTTCCACAGAAGTAGAGATTTGAAAGACTGGGTCTGCTCAGTTTAGTGAAGACATGACTGAAAGTGGGCATTTCAGGAAACTAGCAGAAGTTTCTAGTGAACATACAGAGAATGTAAAACAGATATCCAGCACCTACTGTCCTCATATATCAAGAGGAAAGAGAGGGAGTTCAATAAAGCAATATACAAGCTGAAGCTGATCAATAAAAATACTTTTTACATAGCTGTGGCTGAGGTACAGAGCCCACTGACACAAAATAATTGCAAGAATAAACTTAGCAGTGTTTATAAAAGGCAATTGACCTTATATTGATGTATGGGCTAGAGAAATGTAGGAGGCACATAATTCTCAACCCTCAGCAGATATACCAAGTAATAGTAAGACATTACTCAAATGGACAAGTGATTCACTCTGCAGTGACTCTATCTCTTCTGTGCTCTCCTAAAATGGAAAAGAATTCGACTTCCACTCTTGCTCTGTCTACCTGGCTCTAGGGAGACAATCCAGAACCAAAACACGTGGATAACTGCATGCAAGAAGGAAAGCAAGGGCTCAGGAAGAGGTTGATTTCGGTGAATCTCCTCCTATCTGATGGCAAGATGTACACATTGATATACAGGCCCTGGGAAAACCAATTTTCTTTTACCAAAAAGAAAACCAAACTATGCCTACAACAAAAGTCTATATTACATAATTTGAATCTAGCTAATAGTTTCAGACATTTTTAGTCATCTCTATTATGCACAATTACAGAACAAAAGTGGAGGACAAGACTTGTTTGTCTTTAGCAACAAAGCTTTTTAATCTAAGGGACAAAGTATTTGTTGTCTTTAATAAGTAACCTCAGATTTGATACGTTCTCCTCAAAAAGGCATGGGTGGGATGCCTAATGCTCACAGTTTTTCCAACTTACGTCTTTTGCATATACTTTCCAAATTATCTAGTTCTTTTTATATTAGCAGTATGACAATCTTTCCACTATATCCATTTCTTTGACAGGAAGAAAATTTTGATTTGACTTTGAAAGACAATCACTTTCATTTCTTCCCTTTTTTTCTCCCTCTTATGGTTACTTGTCTTTATTCCACAATTGCTGCTAACATGAAAATATCTATTGCCAGTTGTGTAATCTCCAGGTGATGCTTCAGTTGTAATTCACAGACATCTAACAGATGGAATATTACATGTAATATGAAGCTAATATGCATATATTTTGATTTCATTTAATTGATATAGAATATTTAGAAAAATTATATTCCCTGAAGAAGATGGTAGCATTTCTCTGGATGGACACAGCAGGGTACCCCTTCTGAACTCGACCCCAGACCATTGATGTCTATGTAAACATTTCAGTTTAATACAGCAAGCCCTGACTGGGTTATGGCCCTTCTGGCTGGAGAAATAATGCTTCAAAGGCTGAGAGGTGTCAGAGCCCAAATTTTAGCTCACTCTCTTACAGGGAAGTTACAGACCCTCTTCTTAGCTCCATGACTGAGGGAACTGAACCCATTTAGTCTTTTCCTCACAAGGTTAAATTCTCATGTTAAAGCAGCAGTGCTGTAAATTGATAAGGCATCTTTTCAAAATGCGGTGTTGATGGTCCTCTCAAAATACCTGAAATTTGTGGAGTCTAATACTGCCTAGTTAACTGCTGGCCTACACATCTACAAAAGGTCTGTATTTCCACTGGCCTGTTACATTTTTTCAAATAAGAAAAAATGGGAGAACTGAGCCCCAATCATTTATTTCAAACTACGTCTGACAGACTGGGGGAAATAGATACATATATATTGGCAGAAAAAATGCAAACTCATCTATAAACAAACGTTTATTTCTAAGATTTCTTTCTCTTTTTAAAAAAATGAAAAGATACACAACACTAGTATTCAAATTCAAAACGAAACTACTAGGTTCAGGATGAAGAAAGGCTTTTGTGTTCATATTTCTAAGTATAAAACTATTTTTTTCTTTTTTCCTTCTTTTTTCTGACTATGGATAAACAACACATTTGAGGTTGTCTTGAAATAATTCTACTTTTCTCCTCATTTTTCAGATTTGACAGTAAACTCAAAAAAACCAATGATTTACACAGCTCTCCTCCATGACCTAGAGTTCTGTGATTCATCACTCCTCACTCAAGTTTCATTAGCTGTTGTCTAAATGCTCATTATCTTTTGGAGGTACATATTTTATTCTTTGCTTCATCTTCCTTAAGGAAAGAAATTATTTGCTCATTTGTAGCATAACCAACAATTGTATTAAGTAGCCTTGCTGCATATATACCTGGAGCAAATCTTTCAAGAACCAAGTAAACATGAAGGCAGAAAATAAATGATTCAGAGTGATCAAAAGTCTTAGGATTTCTTCCTTCCCATTTAAAATGATTTCTTCAATTATCGATACCATGATCAGAAGTTCTGACTGTAGTAAAATCTGCAAATTTAAATACATTCATTTTTTCATGTCTTACAAAAATAACACAAAATCCCATGGCTACAACTTTCAATAGAGCTAATTGGTTATGTTTGTTATTCTCTGTAGTCCATAAACCTTTATTTTTATTAAAAATATTGTTTTGGTCAATAATTTCCTTCTGAAATTGAGTGATTCTTAAGAAGTAATATTTTGAGATTGCTATTATTATCAGTCTGAGATATTCCAGTGTGAGGGAGTAGAAATTCTTAGCATTTTGCCTTGAAATTTCCTCTGAAATCCAACTTTGGGATGAAAGAGAAAGAAGCAGAGTTTGAAGCCTGTAGGTGTTGAAAAGGAAGCTGGAGGGAGGGTCATAACCAAACTTTTGTTCTGCTTTGTGCCTTTCCTCACCAGAATTCCTGCTCCTGCACAGCAGAGCTCCAAGCGTGCCCTTTTTGCAAAGGAATTCCCTGAGAGGAGAGGACAAAATTTTAGGGAGACAGCAACTTGGATATATTCAGACCCTTAATTTTAAAAGACATTAAAGAAATATAAAAGTCCCTAAATGGTATTCGTAGGGACATGGCACTAGGAGGGGGGAGAGACTCTACCATTAAATCCTTTACCTCACAATCATAAGCCAAATTGAGCAGGTTATGCAGAGCATCAAGACCACTTTTCTCCATGCATCATAAGCCACTGGTTGCTTATTAGTACAGGGTAACAAACTGAGTGTTGTAGTGTCACCTCTTAACTTCCTTCTGCTCTTTGGAATGTTAAGTCTTCACCTTACATGTGTCCAATGCGGTCCGTTTTTGTTTTACTAAACAAAGTCTCCTTATGTCCTGTACAAAACATACGTTATTATATATATTTTACTTTAACCCATTCTTTTAGATCTCTCCTAAACTCTGTGATTTTGCCAGATGTGCTGTAAGGCTACAGGCTAATTTCCCCATAGCTCTGATATATCTTTCATGAACTTATATTACTAACTAGATTGTGAAATGTCCTCCAGACAGCCTTCTGATGTTGTGAACAAGTAAAGTTCATGGTTCTGTCTCGCCGCATAGGGTAGGTCAGGTCTGAGGAATACTCTAAAAGGGCTTCTCAGAGTGCCTTTGTCACCCATCCAGGTGCCACAGAAAGTTTTACTGATCATGTAGACGGCGACAATGTTGTCTGTGTATAAAAGGTGCCAAGACAAGCCAGCAGAGGAACCACTTCTCACAGAAGACAAGATATCAGCTGGGGAAAGACCCGAAAAGCCCAGTAATTCTGTTGCCGGGTCCCAGGCGAGTTCCCAGAATTTTCAAAGCCATGCAGAATGTTCGTGGCAAAATTAAAAGCAGTTTACCCCTTAACAGTGGGATATTTTGGATGCCTTGGGACTCTGCATGTCAGAATCCTTTTCATCAGAGAAAAAGACTAAAAGTTGTGCACAGTTTGCTGTTTCTGTGATTGATCATCATCAAAAAAAGCTCTATGTATTACTAGGTTCAGTGCTCAGTTCATTGAGATTGCTCATATGGATGAAGGCACTTTCAATTGCTTCTCTTTGCTTGCCTGTCTGAATGTTTTCCATGTGCTGTGAGACGCAGAGGAGGGAAAGGAAGAATAGCAAGAGGGGATCACAATTTCCAGCTGTTTCCGTCTGATACCATTAATAAAACAAGATTCTGCTGCAATTATACCTTATTATATAACTTGGGAACAGAGGATGCTCTCAAATTTTAGTTTAAAATGTTTATTTACTTGTTTTATATTTCAAGCTCCAGAATACTGGGAGTTTTTGTGGAACATAGATAGACCTCAGCACTGGCTTTGGTTCACAGAGGACCCTGTCACATAGCACACGTGGTACTTGCCACCCCAAGGACTCCTCTACTGCCACAGCAAAAATCATCTCCAAAAGAGTGGGGAAAAGACACAGTGAGATACAAGAGTATATGGTTCCTGCTTCTACACACTCCTGTATTGCTGTCTTTGCTGCAGCCACAGCTTTTTCCTATCCACAAAACTTGTGCTCTCTCTTGTGCCTGGCTGCCACCCGTCATTTATTTTCTAGGAAAGTTAACAGCACACGATATTGACTCCTTGTCCCTCAGCAGTATTCAAGGGCAATTTATAAACGCTTACTAATGCTACCCCCGTGCTAACCTCATTGTTTGTTCCACGTGTACAACTCTGTCTTTGCTTTACTGTGTTCATCCATGCCTGTCTTCCATTGCAGCTGCTGTTTGCACTTAGGAAGACGGAGTGTTCTACATGTCTGTGTAAGGTCGGCTATTTCTAGATCCCATACCACTGCAGTGCCCTGCAACTTAATCCTAGCCTGGCAGACAAACTTCCTTTACCTGTAGAGACATCCTTACTTGCTGAGCCAGTTAAAGGGTGGGAAAGTAAAATCATCTTCTGAAGAAATCGTGGGCCACTGCACAGGCATAATGTGGGTGTTACCAACAGAGGGGCTGATATTGCTGCATAGAAAATCAACTCATCTGCACAGTCCATTGCATGTGCCTGAGAAGCACAGATGAAAGCCAAGCTGCTTGATTCTCCTTTCTCTGACACTCTGTGGCTCGTGCAGCTCATTCCACAGCAGGCATTCAGGGGCATGTTGGAGGATATGGGATTATAATCATCTCGGACCTCTTGTGAGGGCAAGGTACCACACAACTGTAAAATCTGACAGCTCAGCATGGATTTACTTAGTTCCTGCTAAAAGACTTGACAGAATGAGACAGGCACATGGCATTCAGAGCAGCATTGATTACAGTTTTACTGCATCCTTCTGTCTGGAGGCATCAGTTGCTTCCACAAGACAATGTCATCCAAAGCCCGTGGCTCCTGCTGCTCAGCAGTGTTGTGCCCCGAGTGGTGACACCCCGAGCTCTGTTACTGCAGCCCATGACACGATCACAGCCACTTACCCCTCATCGGTGCCTCTGTATCCATGTGAGGTATAGTGCCCGTAATCCCTTTTAAATAATAAGGTCTGACAGGCCAGGCACTGCCAGCCAATTATGGACACCCTGAGCAAGTTACAAGTCACAGGGCTGAAACCCAAATGGCTTTAACCACTCAGAAATCACACTGATTCACAGCCTCAAGCAGCCTACAGTGAGATGGGGATGGAGACTGCAGATAAAAATAAGGAAACCAATCCAACATGAACACTTCCTGCCCATTATAGCAATGGGTTTCACCACAGCCGTGGCTGGCAGCTCGGCTGAAAGCTGTGTGTGTGCTGCTTCCAACAGCACTGAGGCTGAAGTGGCTGCAGGAGGTGAGAGTCATTCAGATTGAGACTCACCTCTGCCATGGTATTTGTCTTCCTCTTTCAGGGGCTGCAAGATTTATGTTCACTTTGACCTGCTGCAAAAAATCCAGTCTCTCAACTCTGTACTACCCTGGTTATGCTGAACTACTGGTTACTTAATCTGGAACTTGCAGGAAAGGAAGGGGGATTTTATGCCCCACACATGAAAGGATAATAATTCTGAATGCTTAGCATGAGAAACTTTAAAGAAGGAAGATTGCCAGCCCCTTCTGAAAAATTGCAAACTATTTTTAAAGTGAATTCAAGCTATCTACCCCAGAAATAGAGACACCTGAAACCCTCCAGACTCCATCATTAAGTCCCTGAATATATCAAATGCATGTTTTGTTTGGCAGTAATGTTGGTGGGGATTAAGAAAACTATTAAGAAGAGAGTTGGAAAAATCCCTTTTTAACATAATGACAACAAACATTTACATAATCAGTGGAAAGGAGAATAAAAAAGTGTCTTCAAGCTCTACCAAGGCAGCAAGTTAACTGGTGTTTTTCATACGATGGCATAGCAGCACTGCAAAATGGTCTCACTATAATTAAGTACTCAATAATTTCCATGGCTTAAGGCTTGAATGCCAACATAAGTTATGGAAAAGTAGGGATATAACAGTTTCAGATGCTAGACAGGAGTTTGTGTTAGTGCAGTTTTCATGGGGACGAGAGATGCCTTCCCACATCAGGTGGTGAAGGGCACTGTCCCCTGCTCCTCCTGTGGCAGGGTCTGACCAAGAGCTTTCTGCTGGCCACAAACCACTTGGGAAGAGCTCAGCCCTTTGAAAGGCCTAGAATTAAAAGAGCCTTGGTGCTGGCTTTGTCTTTAGATGCCCAGTATAATTTTGTGTCTTGCAGCCTCTCCCGACACCCCAGGGATGACTGCTTGTGCTGGCAGCTCCTGCAGACTGGACATGCCAGCCGTGGCAGCCTGGAGCAGCACCTGGGTGACAGTGTGAGCCCCTGAGCTGCAGTTTCAGCCCACCCAGGCTGAAGGACATGATTGATCAGTGCAAGCATTTGAACAGAAATATGGGGAGTTTTTACAGAGATATTCTGAGAAATTTCTTCCCTTTACTGAAGGTCTCAGGGCTAGTGTAAATTCACCTCTTTCCTAGGAGCAGTCACTAGGCTTTAATTCGACACAGCTGTTCTTTGGGTACTACACCAGTGATGTATTTGGAGGCTGGAAAAGGTTGTTTGCCTACCTTATCAGCACAAGCTCATGTTGATGAAGTTACTCAACACGGCACACTGCTTGTGTGATCCTTTTTGCAGTTCCCCACCCTCCCAGAAGAATCCTCCATCTCTTAGCACTGGTCATAGCTGTGAATTCACCTTAGGTCCCACAGCCATGTTCTCACACACCTGGGTATTCCCCATGGATCACAAGGCACACATATGCATCCTTTGCACACACAGCTTTCCATTCTGGATCAGATCATGGCTGCATTCAGCTTGCTCTTTGACAAAAAAGTCGCTTGCAGCTACAGTGTTTCTATTTAGGTATATATGGCAGATAAATAAATTACCCTGGACCCTTAGCGCTGACCCTTTTGTAAATTTTCATTTGAAGTAAAGCATAAAAGCTAGTGGTAAAACAACACCCAGAAATATGGTCAAAATAGAGCTTCAAAATGTATCTTGACACGTGTGCAGTGATCATTGGTTTGCCATATAATGAAATCATATTTCATCTTTTCCCAGTCTTCTGGGAAGGTTTTGTGCAATTCACAACAGAAAAACTTGGAAGTGGGTAGATTTTCCCTTTTCAGATTAAACACCTTGCTTCAGTTGTCGTAATATGCTTCTTTCTCACTTCGTTACTATTTTTTCACCATCCCTTGTGCTTGAGAAACAAAATGACTTGCCTGCAGAGGCAGACAGCAGTTTTCAGGAAAATCCATTTTTTCCTGTTTGTTTAACTGAGATTGTAATTTTTTAACTGAGTAAGTTAAAGTGAAATAAGATTTCACATATACAAAGAGCAGCCTAATACAAGATTGCAACAAAAATAGAAATTATCAATTACCTATATAAAAAGATTTTAGTTTGTGGCTTTGTGTTTAGAAAATTTCAATAAGTTAAAAAATCAGTTATGAGGCTAAAACATGACAATCACAAGCTTTTCAAGAAAGACAGAATATAAAATCAGAAGAAATGTTCTCCAAGTATAGCACAAAGACTGAAAAATTTACAACTTATTTCAGTATTTTCCATGGCTGCTGAGTTCTCTTCCGTGTGATAATTTCTTGTGCTGATACCAGAGCTTGGTACCATCTGTGGGAGATGGTTTCTCCAGAGATCAGTGTTCACTTGTTTCTCTGGTGGCACTTCAAGAACCTGTGGTATTCCTGCTGGATCTAGCTGGGTCCTTTCCACTTCCCCAGCTCAGGTCCTCAAGATCTTGAAAATGTTTGCCATCCGCCTTCTAGCTCACTTTATTTTGATGAGGAATGTGTTCCCTAGACTTTTCTGCCTGCTTGCAGTATGATGCACGAGTAGCAAGAAAGAAAACAAAAAAACCCCAGAGAAATGGGACCTAGGTGCAGAGGCCAAGAGGATGAGTTCTGAAGGGAGTTGATATCCAGAATTTTCTGGCTGAATTGTTGGTTTTTTGTGTTTTTCCCTTTTGTTTCCAGGCAAAACATCTTTGAGGGTGTGGACTGTTGAAACCTCAGGTGCAGTGTTTGTTTTGTTTGTTTCATACAGTAAAGCAGACCATATGTTTACTGAATTTCAGCCATTCCACTCTATAATCCACATGCTTTATTTGTTGTCTAAACATTTTTCTTAACTCCTCAATGACAGTAATCTAGTACTTGGTGGGTAACAGTGTAACTCATCTGCAAGCACCAGAAAGAAGTAGCTTGTTTCATAAATTAGGATGTGAAGTCAAAGGATGGCTGTGATATGATTCTGTATTTCTCAGTGATATTAAATTCTAAGTTCTCAAACACTGGAGACAGGGCCCAGATATAAACAAAGACTGAGCAGCAGCTATAAGAGAGACAATTTTGAGGGAACTGAATGGATTACAGCCCTGTGCTAGATCTCTAATCTACATCTATTCCAGAACGGAATGGATTTGAAAGTTTGATGAAACAAGATCACATTCTCCAGATTCTCAGACAGAGCAATCAGACTGTACAAAACTGCCAGCTATCACAGAGAGAAATTTAGACAGGCTGGTAAGACACTGCCTAACTTCGATGAAAGTGTTCATCACAAAATTGTCCTTTCACTGACTCAGTGCAGCACTTCAGTAAATGCAGCCATTGTTCTCTTACATGCACTGACCGCCCAAGAAACAATCTAGCACAGCCTGTGTCCACGTTGGGTTAACAAGAAGAATCTCAGCAAGAGTTCTGTGTCCCACTGTGTGCTGTAAATGACATGGTTTGCCACTAAGCTTTTTAAAAACAGGTTGCAAAAGAAAGGAGTCACTCTGCCCAGAATTTGCTAAGGATCCAAGTGAAAATGCAGTGTTACATGTTAAGAATGGAAATGAAATGCACTTTAATTAGTTAAATATACAGAAAAGAAAAATCAGAAGGAATAGTATGCTGATAAGGCCCTGGCAATATAGTTGTACTTGACAAGGAATATTGATTACTGGGCTGTTTCACATTTGTTATGCACTAATGCACTGAGCACACATAGAAAAGTGACAGCTCTGAAGTAATTACATAGGAATTGTCAGTACATTCATTTGTGTTTGGGTTATTTCACTGCACTGGCATTTCTATAAATTATAACATGTCACCTTAGATGTACACAAAAGTTAAATCATTTATCTTCCAACTAATCATGGAAACAAGAGCAAAAAGATCCCTTGACAAGAATTTGGATAAAGGCCTTAATAAAAAATTGTAATGCTGTAAGGCTTCTGACTTTCTTCTTTTTTTTAATTAATTGAAGCTAGATTTAATTGTTCTCCCGTCATCTAGGGTGAAGAGAATACAATTTCAACTTTCTCCAGCGTGCATATTTATGAGATATAAACACTCAAAACTACACTGAAGTAATTGTTTTCCAGAGGCCATTAAATAGTCAATACTTGTAACTTGTATTCATGAAGCCATCTCTGCTATCTGAGGCTAAATCTGGAGACAAAGAGAAAGACTCATGAGATCCATCAGGTACCTGATTTAAGGCCCATTGATTTATCCTTGTCACCAGTCACAGTCTAGAGCACACATTTTATCCAAAGAGTGTTATGAGCTAGTAAGTGACACAGGTGAATGAAGCCCTTGCCTGTCAGAAGAGTGCTAACACCGTATTTGAAATTTATGAGTATCCTTATAGCTAAAACAATCTACTCAGATAATAATTATCAGGTCAACGTCTTTTTAGAGAAGTAATTGACATCTCTGTAAAAGCTGGCGTTTGGGTTTTTTGCTTGTTTGTTTGTTTGTTTGTTTCACTGTCTGGAGTGAGAAAAAAATAAAGAAAAAGGGAAAAACCTTCATTTGCACAAGCTGACAACATTCCCTCGCAGCAAAGAAGCCAACCCTGTCCCAGGCTGTACTAGAAGGGGGACTGGAGAAGATGACCTTCAGATATCCCCTCTAAACTTTAGGATTCTGTGCCTCTGTGAAAGAAAAGGAAAGGGAAAGGGAGAGTGAGAGGGAAAGAACTACAACCACTTACCTCATTCCAGCAGTTTGAAACATAGATGTTTGTTTCCCACTAAAATAAAAATACAAAATATATTAGGTTGAATTATTTAACTTTGGTTTTCCTTCTTTATTGGTTCACAGTGCATTTTTGTAATATCTTGAGGTTCTATCACAATTATAAACCTCTTAATTTTGATCAATTACAGGGTTTTTTCTCCATTTTGATCAATGACATGTTTTTTTTTCCCCCCAGCAAAATTTCTGGACTGCTTAGTTAATGATTTTGAGGTTGTTCTTAAGGCATTTTTTGCAAATTGTTCCTTTAATAGAAGTACAACTATAAAGTCCATGCCAATGATCCAGGCTTGAATTAAACATCTCTGATACTTAACCTTTTCCAGCTGAGCAGTAGAAGAGACTAGAGTAGAAGACGTGTTAAGTTCATGATATCTGTAATTCATTAACTCAAAAATAATCTTCTCAGTGATGCATAAGCTGCCAAATCTGAAGTGTCACCTATCCTATATTTTGTGAATCTATTTAGTAATTTTTTTTTTTAAACTCAAGATAGGGAAGAGATTCCTACCAAAATCTGCTTGAGAAATTTAAAATCAGGACTCAAGACAGTGTTTTCAAACATTAAACCTTACAGACATGTTAGATGTTCACTTTATATAGTGAGTATCTTAAACTGTTGGAAACTTGCATGAGGAAGCTGAAGCAACATTGCAGAAGCAGTGCTGCAAAAAATCTCTATGTCACAGCTTACTCATAATTGAGAAGTAAAAGGACAGGTTTCACAATCTGAGTCTGCTGACAGTAGTTGAGAAAGATATTTGAGTGAAGCTGGCACGCATGCTGTGAAACATTAGTTTGTAATAAAAACCTTTGGGTTTTGAATATGAGGTAGGATTTTAATTCAGCAATAGATAAACCTTCAAATGGATCTAGATTTTCAGTTTGCTTCCAGGCTGAGGAGTTTACATCATTATGCAAACTCTCAAATTCTGCCATTTGCAAAATGAGGCTTAGATGTTAAATGACACTATCAGTGCACATCTTCCATGACAGCCAATGTATATTTTATATATTGAATGGATGGCATATCTGGATTTCTTGATTAGAGAATATTTGAGGTTTCTACTGTTTCTCTATTCTGGATTGGCCCAGAAGCACTGACTGAGGAGTGTTCATCATGTTTTGGGCTTTCTGACAAAAGATGCAAGTCAAAATGAGGTATTAAAAGACAGGAAACTTCTGTGTACAGTTGAGAATGAAGATCATCAGTTACAGCTTTGGATAATGGTTCAGACGAGTCTGTAGCTCTTTCATTTCCAGCTGCTTCTCTCCCTGATCCAGTTCACAGTAATTCAAGTGAGAAAATTTAAGACACAAATTGCTGGAGAGTTGTGTATAACTTCACCTTTCCTCCTTACTTCCAACTTCAGTATTCTACTGGGAACACACAGTGAGATTATGGACCAAAGAGCTGATATATTTACTTCCAAATGCCAGTAACAAATCAGACAGTATGACCCAGTACAATGAAGGGAGGCAATTACTTTTGAAAGGGTGAAAAAAGGCTCTGATTTGTACTGTGCCAGTTATGAAATACTTTTAATAACTTCTTTCCCCAATGGCCACCACTCCTCATGTGTCACTCTGGGTTATCCTTGGGGTATGTTTATGCAACAGTCAATTGGCTCTAAAGGTCTTTTTTTTTCCTATTGGGTGAATTTGACAGTCAAGTTTGAGAATGGTTTAACTCCCCATTAACTGTTGTTAATTTACAAGAGAACTCCTGCAGAAAACAAACAAACAAGCTCATCATTTGATGCAGCATCAGTCTGGAACACCAAACAAAGCCATTAGGAGCAGCATAGCTACTGGGATTAGCAAACACAGGTGACTGTGGAAAAGGAGCAATCAAGCAAACACCAGAGCTATGCCATCCTCCGGGAGAGCTAGCGAGATTCCCTTCATTTATTAATCTTCCTGTGGGGTTCAGAAACGTGTTGTGAAAAAAATTCACACACAAAGGCAAATTTAAAGCTCAAGTCCATGTTTAAGGATTTTGATATGTGGTAAATAAACTGTTCATACTTTCTCTGAACTCATCAATAAGGACAGAATTTGAGAGTCAAATGCATTTCATGTAAGGGTACTGCACATAGCAAAGCCAGAAAAGCTCCTCTAAATGTCCCCTTCCAGAGTTTGAAATTTGCACCCACTCTGCATTACATGTTAAATCCTGCTGCAAACACAGTCTGTGAGGGTTGGTGGATAAGAGGTTTGTATCAGATCCATTTTCACTCCTGACATCCATCTCCAGCCTTTAGTGAGGCCAGCAGTGCTTATGCAAATTTCACTAGTCATAAAAAGTCTTTTTTCCCTTCCATTTTTTGGTTAAAATGAAAAGAGCCAGAATGGAGAATTTCAAAAGGCCATTATATGAGCACAGTTTGTAATTGATGTTCATTCATTCTATGGAAAATAGAAATATTTCTTCTATGTCATCATACTTTTAAATGTTACATTTAAAGCCCTAATGACTGATGAACACCTCATAGTAGGAACTGCAGTGTACAAAAGAGAACGTCTTTATTTCAATGAACTTATACTCGAAGCAAAATGTGGTTACAACATTTGCATAATTATTTGTAACCACTTAATTTCCAGTGTCTTTGAAAAAAATTAATTAAGCTTAATTGCTAAGGCTGTGCAAGAAACAAAAAGATCAACATGCTGCACACTACTTAGGTGGATCAGGACCGGCTGGCATCTGTCAGGGACCATTTTATGTTCCAGGGAAACCCTGACACAAAAAAAAAAGAAAAATAAAAAAGGAAAATAAAAGAGGAAGTCAACAAGGGATAGGATATTAATAAAAGTATAGGGTCTGATAGTTATGGAATGGAGGACTGAAGAGGCAGGGAAGGGGTTTCGGTGCAGTGTTTGGAGGCAATAAAAAGAAGTATTGCTGCTTGGAGGATTTTATCACACAACATTTTCAGAGATGTTTAAAATATACCCCTGTCACAAGACTTACTAAAACCAAGGAAGAAGCAGGAGAACTAAGGCTCTCCTTTAGGATTTTTTTTCAGTTTATTGGCAGAAACGAACCTGTCAAATTACATTATTTGAAGTAATCTCAAATGTATCTGCCAATACCAAGTAAAACATTTCTTGTCTTTTTTTTGAGTGGGGGTGGGTGTTAGGGTTTTTAGGGGTTTTTTTCTGGTTGAATGTCCTTTTATCATCTTTACCTGTACTTAGAAAGAATCAGTAGTTGGAAATGACAATTCAGTGCATTTCATTCTCAGCTTTTAACAGAAGGAAAGAGCAGCCTTCCTTCAAATATTTCTTTCTTTCTACCTAAAGCTACTTGATAAATCTGTTATTTGAATTAATAATAATTCCTGTAGACCTATTTCTATGGGGTAAGCAATTGCTACATCACAGTCTCACCAGCTGAATAGTACCCAGCAGAACCAAACAACAGGTTTTCAGCTCAGAAAGACAAAAGCCAGTAGTGCCTGTGTTTTCTTTGAAGCTCTCCCGCAGCACAATGAACGAGTCAAACTGACTCCTTGATTAACCCTTCTATGCAGATAAACCTCTCTGGGGAGCAGGGCTGAGGTAATGCCAAAGACAGCTCTGTCTTTCTCAGATCAGCTCCCAAGGGTCATAAGATGACGGGAAACAGTTGAAGGACACTTCAAGCTGTCCTAACAATACCTGCCCACAGGAACATAAAATTTAAAAAAAGAGCACATAAAAGTGGTTTAAATTAATCTTTATTCTCTGTCATTAGCTCTGTGTTGGGCACAAATGGGCCAAACTAGAGTCCAGACATCAATCATCTGCCAGACAAATCCCTCTCACAGCACTCTGCCTCTCTCAAGGGATCACGTGTTGCACCTGTTGTACCTGGAATGCAGTCCTTTAGTTTTGAAATGACATTTGTATCCACAGCAACAAACTGGGAAATAACTATAGGTGACATAAACTATATAGGCAGGATTGCTATGGCAAACAATTCCAGCCTGAAAATCAAAACACAAAAGAGAATGAAAAATAAATTTCATTCCATCTGTATAGACATGCACTGAATAGTCAGATACGGGGCAGAATTCAGTTTCCAGTAGGCTTCAGCTGCATGTTTCCCAGCTATTATTCTATTAAAGGTTGTCCTATCACCTGAGAATGTACGGTTATGTTGAAACTATAAATAAAACCATCATGAAATTCTCAGAGCAAACAGATTATTGCAGTAATCCAGGATGCCATTTATTCTCAAGGATATTGGCAAAGTTTCATACTTCAGTCATAAGAACACTTCAAGAAAGTACTTATTGCCTATTTATTTAAGACAGCAACAACCTAAGTGTCCCCAAAGATTAGAAAAAATCAATTACTTGATTATTTAAGGACAGAAGTTGCATGAAAAGATCATTTTAACTGCCTTCCACATAATACAATTCTATTACATCAGCCAATCACTCATGGAAGAATGACACTCGCATTTGAAGACAAATTTGACTGCTGGGGCCATAGCTGCTGTTTGACAGTGCTGCACTGCCCCAAACAGAGCTGGAGGTGCCACAGCCAGGAACAGCACCCTGCTCTCTGCACTCCCGAACTTCAAAGCTTTTCCTTCTTGGAGAAGGAAAAAAGAAAGGGTCCAAAGAGCATCTAAGCTTCCCTTTTGAGAAAATGGTCAAGTCTACCTTTAAATTTATCCTTTCTGGGAACAGCATTCATTTAAATTAAAGAGGGATGTTTTCTTGTCTGGGAATCATAAGTACTTCATGCGATGAAAAATATTCAATGCAAACTTTTCCAGAAGTTCATTGTTCATATTATAAACTCCCCATGCAGTTAGATACTGTGCAAGCAGCCACAGTTCCTGCCAGAAACAAGAGTGCTTTGGTATAAAATAAACAATAGTAGAGGACAGAGAGGTGGATAAAAGTTACTGCATTAACCCCTGTTTATTTATTTGGGGTATTTCACTTAAACAATGCTGTATACCTTCATTAAAAAACACAGAGAAATGTGAAAAAAAACCCAGCCAGGAGCACCATTTAGCATTCCAGCCATTAACATGGGTGATTTGTGAGATATAGCAGATTTGAAGAGGGATGTGGAGGATAATGGTGTATCATTGTAACATTTCCCAGCTCAATAAACCTCACTAAAAAAATAAGCCTCAAAAGCTTCCTGTGAAGAAGGGCAGCACTGTTATTCCAATTTTATTATGAGAAAATGAGTTACAGTGGGTTAAATACAGAGAC
Organism: Falcunculus frontatus; assembly: GCA_013398115.1. Classification (NCBI taxonomy): domain Eukaryota; kingdom Metazoa; phylum Chordata; class Aves; order Passeriformes; genus Falcunculus; species Falcunculus frontatus. Next base: position 779,999 of record VZRV01004673.1, read on the forward strand.
TGAAGTCGCACTCAACCTGTGTGGCTCAGGTTCAGAACGAAGCCCACCTAGGTCCTGCTTCTTTCTTTTGATAGCATGACCGTGCTGGCTTTCTAAATGTAAATATATTACAGAAATTGCCTTTCTTCTGTCCCTGCATGGGCTGCCACAGCAGGCTGAATGCAAACAGAGATGATTCCAGGGAACTGATTTCATACCATTCGGAGCTCAGGGATAGGAGAGACTGATAAAAATGTGCTGTAAGGCATTTCCCCCACGTGGTCTCTGCTCTTGCCTCACAATACTGAATTCCCTCACAAAGATTAAATACGTGCATAAACACAGGTGAGTGAGGCTTTTAACTTCTGTGCTCTTCACCAGCTGTTCTTCCATTCTCCTGAATTTTCACTTACTGCATTTTCAGATTGACTATGAAAACGTGGGACATATCAAAAACCCTCACAGAAACACACAGACGTATGGAAGGATGAAAAAATAGGAAACAATTGAGAGACTGGCAGAGTTCAGAGACAGCACTCTCTCTGCTTCATAAGTTTGATTTGAATTATTATCACCTCAGAACCCTCAGTCAATTCCAGAATACAAAATTTGGACTACAGCTGATAAAAAAACTGTAGCTAGAAAGCAATTCTCCATATATTTCTTTGAATTTTGTGCTCAGCAGATTTACAAAAGGGATGTTCAGAAATAAAATATTTCCTCTTTGGGCTAATTAAAGGATAGGGCCATGGTGGTAATAATGAGAATGGGGCTTCTGAGACTCTAAGAGAAACATCTTACACAGGCAGAGCATATTGAACAGCTTTGAGACTGAAAATTGTGACAGAAATGAATGTCAGTTTAGGGGGAAAAAAATGGATCTGATGAATACTCTGAAGTCACTCTCACTATTCCTAAGGCAAGATTATGAAAAATACCCAATCCCCTTTTTCTCTTTATTTTTTCTTTAAATAAAAGGTCTCTTTGGCTCTTGGACAGTGAATATGAGGGTTATTAGTTTTGTTTTGAGGCACAAGGGCTAGCCATTCCTCTTCTGTGTCAAAAAGGAGAATAAAGAGAAAGAAAGTAGTGTGAGCTTCATTTGCAATGTAACTACAAAGGAGCAAATCCTCAGCTCATCCACTTGTCTGGGAGATGGAAATAAAAAGAATTTACCCTTAGGGAAAATTTCCTGCTGCAGGATGCTGAGATTCACATTTTCACCCACAGAGCTGACCATTACCAGATGTCTCGAGAGTCAGGCAACCTGCAAACCCTTGACCTTCCATGAACAGTCAACTGACCCTACTTGCCACCCACCCCTGCTCAAGTGTGAGTGCTAGAATTCTCTCTCTTCTTCTGGATCAAATTGTTCTGCATAGTGTTGTAAGTTCCTCGTGTCTAGCACTGCACGTAGTGTGTAAGAGCCCTGAAAGATGGGAAGTTAGTAGTGCTGCTCTAGTGAAGCTGCTACAAGGTTATATTTGCACGAGGGTGCAAATACCTCACTGTGGGAAGCGCTGCCTATAAGCAAGCACAGGAACACACTTACACATTTTTGCTTACTCCCTGCACCCACTTCAACACATTTTTCAGACCAAATAAGAATAAAAGTAGAAGAGGAATTCAAAGCACAAGAGCAATTTCTTGGGACAACTTAATACTATCCCCATGGAGCAGAACCATGGCACACATGGTAGATGGACGTTGTGCACTGGTGCTGATGCCGTGATGACTTTTGCCTTTTCTTTTATACCCCTTTCATATATCCTTTCATACAGTTTCTTTGTATCCTCAGTGCTTTTAGCATGCATACTTGTAATTCCTTAAGTTTGATAATTTAGCACAGTTCTGATATTCTGTTGAACCAGGAGACCAAACATCCTGGAAGCCTCTCAGCTGGAGGCCAGAAAGCCTTAGAAACCAAGGTCTTCCCTAGAACACATCCTGTAAACTAAGACAGGCCCATCCAGGGGGGAATTCCTCGGGATGGGAGGTTCATTCCAGTCTCTCATTGGGGAATCTTTGATAGATATGCTAATCTGCAAGGCCTATAAAATGTATACGAGATGTATAGTGTGTGTGTATTTCAGCACATTCCACCCTGGCAAAGTGGTGCACCTTTAAGGATCCTTAAATAAATACCAAGGTAAAACTCCCTTTTCCCTTGACCATGTCTGGCGCTTAATTTTAAGACCACACAAGAGTGCAACATCACAGAGCAGCTATTTCTACAGCCACCTTAATTCTCAGCACTTTGCATAAACTAAGCACTTCAGAGAGGTTGGAAGGATCAAAATGATGAGGTGGATTTTTTGGCACCATGCAAGTTATCTCCTAAATGCTTATAATTATGTATTTTTTTAAGAAGGGGGGGGGGAGAAAGGAATAATTAGAATATGACAAATTATTCATCAGTATGTCCCCACGCTAATGAGACATTTCACAAGGCAGTTAATTATATCAGTATGATTAGTGCATCCATACTTATGCTGACACATCTGTAACATGAAAATCAGGTTGTTCTGAAAAATCTGATGCTGTTACTAGACTTCACCAAATAATGTCTCAAAAACATTTCAGTGTTTCATCTAAAGGATTTGCACAGCTTAAGTTAATTGGAGATAAGTTTATTCATCCAGACTTCTTTAATTTTCCACATTAGGCTTCTAAGGGATTTTTCACATTTTTTATTATTTTTAATAAATGATGCAACACTGAAAATTAGTCACTTTCTTTCCTTAATCAGAGGAGAAAGTAGGTTACTGCTCTGCATCCCATAAAACATAAGAACAACCTCATTAAAGATCTGGTATTTTACATCATTCAGTGACAGTTTTGTACATCACCAGAGTTGGATTTCACATTAAGTATTCCAAAGGATGTTGCAACAGCTGATCTAGGGATTAAGAATTCATGCCCTGGGTCAAACTAATAATTCTGATTTCTCTTCAGTATCATCCATCATAAATATTTTTCCCCTGAGGCTGGCTCTCAGATCCATATGGAGCATATGATGACTGCACTTTGCCTTTCTCCTGTGCAGGGTCCTTGCTTCAATAACCCCTGCTCTGAAGGACACCTTGGGTGTCCATTTGCTCTGGAGGTCCAAGGTGAACAACTCTTAATCTGCCCACGCTCTGTTTCTCCACTGACAACCACTGCTGGTGCTTTGGCCTCACTTGCTTCCCTGTCTACAGCTGAAACCAAGGGCACTGTCTTTTGAGTGAACCTGACACGGGAGTAATTACTCAGAATCACCCTCCACGGCTCCAAGCCCCTGCTAGCATCCAAATTAATACTCTACAGACTGTCCTGAGCCTGAGCTTTTTCCATTATAACATCTTGTACTTCTTGCCATTTGCCATTGAAGCTCACATCATAAAATTCCTGCTGTACTCTTCCTTGGCCAAACAAAAACACAACAAAAAATTAGCCTCTTCCCCATCCTATGGTGCAGGAAGGAAAATCCACAGATATATGAAGATGCCCTGGCAGCTGAAGTGAGTGGCTGCAGAGTAGCTTTGTGGCTGGAGGGAGGCAGGAGAGGCAATTACACCGAAATCAACAGATATTTTGACAAATTGCTTGCAACATTTTTATAAATCTCTTCAGAGTGTTGTGATTAACTCAGGTCCATCCTTCCTGGATTGCAGGTGAAGTGAACAAATCAGTGTGGTTTCTGTAAGCTGCAGTTAATGGCTGCAGTTAATAGCTTGTGATATTGGTAGCAGGGACAGGAACTGCAATTAGTTTTATTAAAGGGAGAAAAGGCTTAAGGTAAAAGAAGTTGGGAGCAGCAATATTAATTAATTCCGCAGAATCAAATGGCGGTGTCATTACAGAGCCTGTGGTTTGAAATAAAAAGGATGAGGCTTTAGAGGGCCACAAAAGCTTTTCCTCAGTTACTTTGGTACCTCTTTCTTTTTTTTCCCCCTTTTTGGTTGGGAGGAATGCATTATGTAGAGAGAAAGAAAATTAACATATCATAAAGCACAGCAGGCAGGGGTTTTGTATTGCACCTGTGCTGTACCCCAGGAGACAAGGTCAGAAAGAAGCTGAATCCCTGTGTGCCCCGTGAAGGCTAGCCAGATGTGGGATCTTTCTTAAAAGCAAATTCCCTCAGGGCTGGGTGTTTCACAAGGTGGAGCACAAGCTGTGCTACAAGTAGGTGTGAATCCGCCAGTCCTGTGGAAAAGCATCGACTCTTTTGGTCAGGAAAAGGCCTGTGAGCCCTTCTGGCTTGTATGATCCTGCAACCATACATCGCAAAAAAACCTGGGAATAATTGTCAGAGTGGTAATGACCAGTTATCTAAGATATATGGTATACGGGCTTTTTCTCCTCCTCATAATTTTCACAGAATTCACACCTCAGAGGCTTTTTGTATTCTGGCATGACTGAGGTGAGACAGGAGAAATAGATTATCCAAAAAGACCCAGCATTTATGAATTAACAGCACAGACAACTGCAGAGTTTTGGGGGACAGCTACACCATCCATATGATGGCTGGAGCAGGCCTTGGCTCTGTGGAGGGGTGCAGGTATGAGAGGCTATTAGGATTCTTTCAAGCAGGTTTTTTGTCATATAAAATATTGCAGAGGGCTGTCCACATAAAGCTGAAGCCCTGTGCCTTCACTTGTGCCACACAAAGTGACAGAGAACATCTTTAATTTCATCACTTAAATAAAGAGCTGCTGCCCAGAGGCAAAATGGCAGAACTTGGCTACAAATGCTGCAAGAGTACGCACAGTCAGCTGCATCTTGTGTTTGATGGGGCAGGGTGGGAGAGAAGCTGGTGCATCACTGCTTGAGTGTGTGAGTTGCTGATGCCCTACCAGAGGGTTATAAGGTGTGAACAGCTGACAGAGTCCCACTAGAGAGCCCAGGAGGCTTCTCCAGGTGCCACATGGGCCACAGTAGCCCAGGACACTCTGACATTGAGGCAAGCTTGGTTTCAATGGCAGAGCACACAGTCTTTCCTATAGGCACTGGGATTACACTCTGAAGGTAAATTGGAGTATTTCTAAGTGAATTTCAGTTGAGCTGCCTTGGAGTAGATAGGATCTAAACAGACCAGAAGCCAGAAAGAAGCTGCAGGGAGATAAGACCAGACAGAGAAGTATCTTTATTTCTTTATTGTAAACCTGAGAGGCAGTTTCGCCTGCTTGATTTGGAAATATCAGCCAGTCCTGGTGATAGAACTAAGGAGCAGAATCAAGCATGTGAGCCTCAGCAGTGTAATAGGGAAAACTTAATCCCCGAACTACCCTTACTTTCTCATAAGTGAGCTATATTGCATTTTGAGTTTACAATGATCAGGGATTATCCTCCAAAATAAATAATAAAGTAGCATCCCATATCTACGGCAAAAGTTAGAATCTGAAGGTATAAATTGGAAACAATGACCTTGACTCTTCTTTCTCAGAGATTCAGACAAAAAATAAATTTTAAAAAAAAATCAGGTAAGTCAATAAAGTTCTCTTAAGAAAGATAAAGAAAGAAAAAAGAGAATTGCATCTGAGATGCTTCCTATTTCTTTTTCAGTTGTTACACTAGCTTTTCCTCTCTCCTTGTCCTTCCCTAGTCAGAATCCCTATTTTGCATGCAGAGCCAGGTCCAGGATAAAATCCCTCCACCACATCCACTGACTACAGCCAGCCTCAGCCAGGGAAATGGATTGAAGGATTCATCAGGACCACAGTGTGTTTAAATCCCTGCAAAAGGGAGAAAAAGGAGAGCTAATAGAACAAAATAATGACCACATCCTCCCCATTAGACAACAACAACTACCATTAGGGATGAAACACTTCCTTCTAGAATATAAATGCCATGATAATGCCATATCTTCAGGGCTGTTTTCATGGTCATAATGAAAATACTAAAAGCAGTTTTCCTTTGTTGTTCCCCTATGCACATTTTCTTCATAATATGAAGAATATGAAGAATAATATAATATAATATATCATAATATAATATATCATAAATGGGATAATTCAAATCATCCCGTTCTGTGCCTGAAAACATCAGATTTACTGCAACTTAGCAAGGTACTGCCCTTCAAGTGAGTGCTGACATTTCAACACTTTTGTACTTACAGCCACATTGGTTTAAACCCCACCTCAGTTTTCAGTCAAGATGCAGATCTGGGATTTGCAGGAAATATTAGTTTTTCCTCTCTTTTATTGTCTTCCAAACAATTCCTTAATTAACTTTTTTTTTTTTTTGCCCAGGTATGCTGCAAATTCCAACACAAACATAGAGAAATCAACTATTTAAACCGACATCAGTCTTAACAAGATGATCCAATTCATCCTCTTATGGAAGCTAATGAACCATTTTGAATTTATTGTGATGGAAAGACAGTGTCTGCTTGCAATTAGGCTGATAAGCAGATTTATTCTCACAAGCAGGAACTTTAAAATAATTATTTTCATTAATTCTTATTAAAAAAAATTAAAAAGATATGCCTACGCACAATTTAGCTTTGATTACCTGGCATCTGAAAACACATTCTCAGAAGATGTTTTCAACTATTGTCTTACAAGAGGGAAAGAAAGTATCTCTGGCTTAGGAGACATTTGAGTTGACATTTTGTAGCTTAAAATGGGAACTCAGTTTCAAGTATTTGTACAGTGTATAGCACTTATGAAACCACAGTCATTTATCAATAACTGTCAATATACAGAAGCACTCTAGCTCAGCCCTGCGGGATTTCTATATCTATCCACAGCTCTAAGCCTGTTCCACTTCAGTCAGCTTTCTCTCACCCATAGCCACCAACCTTGATCCTTCTATTTGATTCTTGACTCCCGGCATATGCAATGGATCTTTAGAGTTTTCTAAATGATGCTTCCTAACATGACAGTATCAAATATCCTTCACTGTTCTGAGATCTTTCAGTACTTTCCTGACCTCCAGATGTCCTTTCAATAAAGCTTTCTGCAACATCTCAGTACTCATAATCCTGTGGCCTTTGAATAACAGCCCATCTAGCAGTACTTTGGTTTTAGGGGTGAAGAATAGGCTACACCTGTCACCCTGTACTATCTCTTAATTGTTTTTTTACAGGATTTTATTTTGCAGCTTTGTTGATCACAGCCTACATTTCAAAGGCATCTGGACAGGTTTTTTTTTTAATCAAATACTTGTAAATTTCTCTTTATCCACTCCTCTCTTCGGCATGATTTCTGCAGATGAAGAGCTACATGCAAAGAGTTCAGTATCCTTGTGTGCCATCAGAAAGGTTTAATATTTTCCCATAATGTATTTGAAATGTGAAATAGCATTCCCGTGGCAAAACAAGGAAGTAGCCTTCCTGCCATGACCTGCTCTACTGCTTTGAATATATTAGGTACCTTTTTGAGAAGGATTCTGCTTCTCAGGCAATGGAAATTGATTCCATTTTATGTATGTATTTCACTGCTTTGTTTCCTACAAAGACAAAGGGATGTGATATTCTTTCCTCTAGTGAACACAGAGCTTACTGGCTTTGCTGGATCTTCTTTGCCAGAGAAGACAGTTATTTTCTGAACTGCTTTTGCTTTTGTCTCAACTTCATAAGAACAGAAACTATCTTAAATCCCGAGCTGAAGCTGAGTTGGGATCTCTGAATCCATTTCCTTCAATAGTTCCAGTTTTTTTTAATTTTAAGAAGATACTTGTTTTCCATGAAAATATATTTTAACTCTGAAAAACTGTTGTTTGTCATGTCTACTTCATTACCTATTGCTCTAACATGAAAACATTTGGAAGTCACGTGGTTTTTATTCACCCAAAGTGTAAGTTTCTGTGCTCCCTTCCATAGTGATTAACTACCTATCACAGCTCCAAATTTGGCATCTTTTTCTCTGCTGAGATACAGAGTGAGACATACAGAACAAAATGCCACAAAGTGAATTCGTTATCCTACATCCAATAAAAATTGTTTTGGCCTAGTGACTATTTTTGGTTAAGCAAATGCTGATTTCTTATGAAGAATTAACACTTAAAAGGCTAAAATTATCTGAAATATGTTCTCTTCTCTAAAAATCTAGACTTTTAGCAGGTCAGTTAAACTGTCAAGTATGCAAACCTTGTGGGAGTACCACTGCTTTCATCTTGTTTTCATGCACTCACATCACTCTCCTATTTTATATCTATGAGGAGCAGAGTACTCCAATGCCAATACTACAATTTCACATTTAGCAACTTCTGCTCAAGTAAACAAGGCTGTCTAAGACTAAATATCATCAAAAATAAAGGTCCCCTTTTTGTCTGACTTTTTTTTCTTGACTGAGATGGTCTGAGATGGAAACACTGGCTTAACCTTTCCCATTTCTCTTCCACACTATGAGAGCATTTCAGCTCCTCTGGGAGTTTCAAGAGCTTCACTCAATCTCTTGGTCCCCATCACTCCCCCAGAGCCAAGTCATCCCACATCTATTGTCTGAGGGCTAATTCATCAGCACCAGCTTGTGTTGTGAACCAGCTTTTGAGGTTTGAAAAGCCTCATGCCAGGTCCCTTGGGCAGTGTAATTCTCCATATAGAGGATGAGTTAATATTTTGTTACACATCTTTTTGGTCATTTCAGGATCTCAGGGGAAATGTACTTATTTAACACTTATACAGCGCATTTGGTCTGCAAAATCATTTACAAAAAGTGGTTGGAGATGTGTATACATTATCCCTGTTGTAGATGGGTTAAAAAACCCACAGAGATGAGATGTGCCCTATCTGGGATCACACGCAGCCTTGTACAAGATGAGAGAAGATAGGATAAACTACTTTGTCCCCAGCACTAACTATCACAAGATGCTCAAGTTAGGTTTTACTCTCAGGGCAGTGAAATTATCCTACATCCACAGTGATACATATATTTGTTTGTTTGTTTGTTTGCTTGTTTTTCCTAGGCTAGATAATCCCTGGGTGCTCATCCCAAGCTTTGTACTGCTCAGTTTTGTCAGTTTGGGGTCTGTATAAAGTAGACTGGGGAACAGGTTATAAACCATTTTTTTCCGGATTTCTTGGTTCGTTTCACTACTCTGCCAAAGAAAAATATTTGCACTCTGAGAAAGATTTGGATTGGGTAAACAGCTTCAGTGTTGGGAGAACGTATAAGGTGCCAATTTCTCTGGAAGTAACATTTGTCATAGAATCATTAATGCTGGAAAAGACATCTAAGAACATTGAATCCAACCAGGCCATTAGGCTCACTCACAAAGAATACACCCAATAGACACAAAGAAAACCACTTCTGAGGTTTACTCAACACTAGACAAAACTGATCGTGACAATGGACCCCAGATAAATTCAGCAATATTCACCAATATATAGTGGCATGCTCCCAAAAATGGACTAGTTGTGCACATGAATAGCACTGCTGCTAGAACATGAACAAATTTCTAATGCAGCACATCGATAGCATTTTGGGATGATATATGTGTGAGATTAGTGCACGTGTTGTGCTTTTGTACAAAAAGGCAGTGAAGGCCTTCTCACTATCTCCAGAGGCTGCAGAGAGCAAAGGTCTATTGAATACAAACAGCACGCAATGGGAATTAGGCAAAAAATTTGATCTTTGAAGAGGAGTATTGGTGTTTTCATGAGATCACTTCAAGGGTAAAGAGCAAAAGAGCCTGCTTCTCCCACCTAGGCCATATTCAAGTACCAGGAGTACCATCAGAGGTGTTATTCTATCCATCACACAAGCTCCGCACCTGCAGGGGATGGAGCACTGCTAAGCATGAATCACTCATGTAGTATCTCTCACAAACTCAGTGACGGATCCATCAGTTGCCAAAATCTCTATGCAATTTTCTCTTAAGAGAAACTAAGACTGAAATATATCCAGCCCCTTGGCAGTAGGTTCCCTCTCCATAATTTACCATAAAACAGATGTGAACTTTTTTATTTTTTCCACCAAAACCACACACACTCAGGCTCCCTCCCTTTTCTGGACCAAGAAACCACTCTAAACGTGTCTCTGCTGAAAGTTTGCTTATCTTAGACTGCCTAAGACAACACGTTTTACAGAGATGGCAAGAAACTTTCCCATTCTCTCCATTAAGAAAACCAGCACATCATTAGGTGGCTTCATGTCAATAAAGGTTAGCAGCCCAGCAGGTCTACCCTTGTCAATAGCTGTCAGCACATATTTTTCCAAATAGACAAAATTAAGTTGAAAACTAAAACCAAATGCATTTTAAAGTATTTTTTCTCTTCAGAGCTGTTAAGGAAAGAAAACTAATTTTACAAATGGCTCTCATTTATTAATTAACTCATTATGTATCAAGGAATGTTGAAATGACATTAGTCGAGACCTTGCTATCAAATCCAAACAAGAGTAGAGGCAAAAGGAGGTTTTTCCCTTATAGTCCATTCTGAAGCCAGCTTGGATCCTTAGCAAGCATTTCCATAGGTTCCAAGATCTCTTTTTCACATGAAGATGAGCCTCAGGTTTCACAGACTCGTGTGTCCCAGGGAGACATTTATGGGATTCCCCACTGGAAGACAAAGACCCGGCTCAGATGCAGATTTCCTTCTGTCCATCCAGGCATGAATTTCTGCTGCAGCTGCTCCTGTGTGTAAGGTGTAGAGGAGGTCTCCCTCCTCTGCTCCATCTCCTAAGAGCTGTCATGTTCTCAAGTGTTTCATGATCCATCCCTAAATCCTGTACCCTTTAACAACAAATGTCATAATTTGCCCATTTTCCAAAAGCTATTTGCAGGGTGAACATGTCCAAAAGTGTTTGATGGCAAATGTACAGAGACAGCGTCATCACAGGGCCCTCAGTCTCTGTAGGAAAACAGGATTAACTACTTCAGCAAGTTGTTTTTTTCTGTTTAGCTGTTACCCTAAACCAACACATTCATTTTGGGCTCTTGACTCAGCTTATTTCTCAGTATTAACTATAATTGCAGTACACATCAGAAAGTACGCAATATCTAGGATTATATGCTACTTTGGAAGTTCTATTCCCTGTTTTCCTAACTCTATTTGTAAAAGATTTTTTTTTCTATTGTGAGTAGTAAAAAACAAAAGTCTCCTTCAGCTGGACACTAAAGTAAAAATGCAATTTAAAAGTTCACCTTGCTTTTCCAACCAGCCCAGAACAACTTTGGGTCAGTATTCATAACTCTGTATCACTCCACATGTCCTCTCTCCCACCTAAAATCATACATTTGTCAATGTACTTCTGTTTAAAAGGAAAAATAGAAGTTTAATACTCTTAGGTGGCACGCAGTCAATCCTGAGAATTGCCAGATGCCTCCAACTCCACAAGTGCTACACCTATAGTAGCACTGAAGGCATTTTTCTGTGTCACAAGCCAAAGATCAGAAAAACATCAGAAAGAACCACGGCAGGATTTTTTAACTTATTGAAGGAACTCCAAGTATCTACGTAGCACAAAAGTTTTCCAACTTGCGTCTTGCACTGAGCCTGAGCTACTGGGCTGGTTTTTGTACACTCCTACTGAATTCAGCAGGTGATCACACAGTTAGGCTTTTGTTTACTTGGGGCCAAATGAAGGATCTCTGGATTCTCTTTGGTGAGCACTTCAGGCCTTATGTGGCAGTAAACATGGAACTGTCACACAGCGGAGAGGAAAGAATTCTTAATTTCAGCTCTGAAGTCACCAGAAAAAATTGTGAAGAATGAGATAAGAGCTACTGAATATGGCTGTAACCTATAGAGGAAATTATGAATACTTTGTGTGGGATTGTGGATCACTCTTCCTGCAGAAGCAACAAGAAGAGACCTTACACATCTCACAGTCCCACCGCCCCCAAGCTTTTCAGAGAGCCAATGGACACAACACCACAGAAACAAAAAGTGCTCTGTTGGTAAAGGGCATTTGGAAACCCACAGCAGCAGGTGCCAGTGCGTTACTGGGAGATTAATCACTTCTCATGCTTCCAGAAAGTCCATTAAGAAATCTAATCCACAAAACGGGCTCTCCTACACGCATTACTTGTCCATTAACATTCTGAGAGCAATTAGCAATTAAGCAAAACAGGTGACAGCATGTGCAATCCCTGTGAAGTAGTGGAAGAGAGATTTCCATAATATTTTCACACTGAAGTAGAAACAGCATAGCAACAAGAGGTGCAGCAGCAAGCACTGTGTTTGAACAGTCTGGCCAGGAAAGGGACATGGAAAGAGTTTGAAAAATTTGAACCACTGTATCTAAATAACATCTGAGTTTCATTTGGTTAGATTTTCCCGCCTTGCCATTTTCCTTTTCCATGATACTAATCTGTATTTTTCCTGTTCTCTGGTCTTATCCACTTTCTTCCATCATTTCTCCTGTCCTTAACTTCTTGTTTTAATCTTTTTGGTGTGTTTAGTGATACTGTGTTGATCAGCACTTTTTCACATTGCTCATGTCTACTGCACAGTCATTTGCCACCATTTGTCCTGGGAAGATTTTGTTCCCTTCTCCTTCTGGGACTTTCATCCCGAATTTTTTCTCATTGGCCTACTCATACTTATCTGAATCACACTCCATGGGCGGTTTTTTCATCCTGTGAAGCATCAGGGGAATACAGTGAGACCTTTTATCAGCAGAGCAAGGTAAAATAGTGTAGAAGTATGTTTCTGGCTGAGAATTTTCCTTCAAATAACTCTCTCTTGCTTCATCCCACCATATTTTTGGCTCCATCCACCTCCTGGGCAGCATTTATAAGGTTTTCTGATCTGACCCTTTTTTCCAGGTCTTTAGCTTTGTCTGGCATCTGACTTGATATGGATAACAATTCCCTGGCACCTCTCTAGCATAATTATATATCATGAAATGCATAAAGGATTTTCATTTGAGGCAGCTGAGTCTCTACAACAATTCCCGATTTGGCATCTCTTTGAAGCTTGTCAACAGGGACACCAATTATGGTGATAGTGGGGTTTGTGATGTGTATGTAACAACTGTCCAGCAAAAACTAGAAAGTCACCAGCAAATTTCTTGCAGTCTATAGCAATGAACTCTAAATGGGTTTTAGTCAATACATCCATACACTAGACTTGATTTAAAGATATTTAAATGAAAGTTTTGCATCCTACTGTTAATATCCATCGAGTACATCTTCAGTGTTGAGGATTTTTTTTCTTCACCCTTATTCAATTTTCCCTCCCTTACCTGTTTCACTTTTAATTCTGTGTTCACCTGGCTCAAAAACATTGTTATATTTCTTTAATCTTTTACTCCATTTTCATTCCTTTCTGTCCTCTAACACCCCTGTTCACACGATGGTGATTTAGTTGAAAATAAGGCAAATGGAATTAAGAGGCAGAACTTACGTAGACTGAAGATATTCAGGTCTAGACTTTACAATCCATTATTTCAGATGATTCAGAAATAATACGGTTTATCCTACTGCAGTATTTAGTATGAACGAGATGGTCATCAATTCTTAGATAATTGCATTATCTGAAAGGACAATAAGTACATGGAACAGGTTACAGGAGAGAACATTAAAGCAAGGTGAGGTTAGTCATAGTATAACAGAATCACAGAGATGGAAAACACCTATATCATTCCACAAGCCCCTCTACCTTTCCCAGTCTAAATCACTTTCTACTAAAATACAGTCTCAAGTTCCTTGTTGAGTCTAACTTGAGAGGTGCTGCTTGGCATTCACCTCCTGGTTTTCAGAGATTGCTCTTTACCTCTGGGGAGACTGCCTCTGCTTGTTGCTTTTGATGAACTAATCATGGGGTCAAACAGCTGCACTTCCTTGAACAGAAAAGCTCACACTGCATGCCACAAAGTGATGGGCTCCCAAAAGAGAAATGCTGAACAGTGAGATGGAGAGTGTGAAGGAAACCACACAGAATGGCATTAATTTGAGTGCCCTGGCAAAGAGACCACTGCACTGCAGCCTGCAAACAGCAGCCTGTGGAGTCAGCAGAAAGAGCTGTATGAGCTGCTGGAGGTCTTGAAAAAGATGCGACTTCCATTAACAGTGACACACCAGCAGAAGTGTGGCTGCATTTTCAGGACTCAATTAGCGTTAGCCTACTTAATAAGGTAGGAATGCTTCTGAGAATATGAGAGATGCTGAAACAGTAGAATCTCATGAAAGAATCTGAAAGTTTTGCCTCTGGGTAAACTGAAAGAACTAGCTGGAAATGGAGGTAGTCTAGAAAGCAAAATAAGCAGAACAGATAAAACAGCAGGCAACTCCTTGCCTGTAATTTACCTACAGGAGAAAACCAAGAAGGAAGTTTGTTGGAATATGGTAAACCTTGTCCTGCATCTAGTGAAGGAGAAAAGAAGATAATAACTGATTATTATTATTATAAGCTATACAATCTTTTCCTTTCCAAAGGCTCCAGGAAGACTTTTATTATATGGAAAAATGTCACGCACATTTTTTAAAAACACGGGGCCATGCACTGGAGTAATGTTGAAAGAAAGGCGAGTAGAAAGAGGGATGACAGCTGGAAGAGGCTTGTAATAAAGATGATGTGTCTCATTCTTCAGTGAATGTTTTGTAGTGTGGATTTTCATTACTGCGAGCACTGCGTGTGAAGCAAACACATCTTGGCCGTACAAACTACACCCAAAACTCTGCTTCACTATCTGATCCAAGCGTCCCAGAAAATTAGTTTTCAGACAATGAAACTACTAATTTGTAATCAGTAATGTCCCACCTCGTGGCTTAATTCTGAAATCTCATTGTTTGAGATCAGATTGGGGCTTAGCCTTGGTGTCCAGATAAGACATAATTGTGGAATTACCAGGATTGATGTATTGGTTGGGGCAGGACAATTAATTTCCACTATTAACACATGTTAGAGACTTTAGTGGTACTTTACTTCACTTAAAGAAAGTTTGTAAGGTTGTCTCCTTTCTCAGATATATTCAAAAGTTGGGTGGACACAGGCCAGAGCCACCACTCTGGTTAATAATGGTCTGGGCAAGGGTCTTGGGCAAGACATCTCCCGAGTGCTATCCCACCTCAGCCCTTCAGTGAACAAGAACAGCATTTACTTTCAGTTGAGGATGTGTTTTATCAAAACAAATTAATGATGAGGATTTACAATATTAATGGATATTAGAGCTAGAATTAAGAATGCTTTGGCAAGAGGTAAAAATTACTGCATTTAACTCTAGCAGGAGCAGGAAGGGGAGGGTAATCTCTTGCAGGAAAATCAGGATCTCATAAATTAAGTTGCTCGTTGAATTTTGTCAGCCTACAAATTCGTTTCAGAAAAGTAGGGGGGTTTTATGTTAATTAAGAGTGCAAACTCATTTTTTTCTCTCATTATTATGTGTTATTGCTTATGTACTTGTTCTTTTGTTGTTACATTTAACAATAATTATGTTTGTTCATAATCCATTTTATATATAATTACACATGTATTTATATATGCACATATAATGATACATAAGAGATATTTATGAATTATATTTATACATGATAGATTTAATAAAAAATAAATAATTTTATTATGTAATTGTTATTATTATGTCTAATTATTATGTGTTGCTGGGACTTTTTGTTTAGGTTTTCTATCAAACAGAATTCAGGTCAGCTGACATAGCCCTGAGTGTTCTGTGTAGGAAATTCCCCATAATACGTTGGGGTTTATAGTGAGATTTCTGCAATGCCATGCTGCTGTTCTACCTGAAAAATAGTTGGCTTTTATTTAATGAATTTTGTCCTAACTACTGTTCTATGCAGAGCACAGAGCAATATCTTTCCATAGAATATCTACACTCAAAAAATATTTACCCTATGATATCTGTAAGGTAAATGTTACTTTATAAATTGGAATATTTGTCACTCCATGGAGTTGTTTGCCCTTTCCCAGAAATACTTATGCAGTACAATGAGAGTATTTACCCTTCAATTTAACCAGCAAATATTTGTAGGCCACCATCTTTTATGTCCACCACCTGTTCTCAAGGCATCTCACTGCCCAATTATTTTATTTCTCAGTTTCTTTTCATTTTTTTATGGTAAGTTGTTTGCTTCAAGTTTTTTCTGTGTCTATTCCTGAACGGTCTCCTTCCCATTGATCACCACATTTCTGGGAACATAGGACCAAGGAACAAGGTCAGGTTTCCCTATACCTGAGGCAGAGCAACAACAGAGGAACATAGAATCATAGAATCATACAGTCATAGAATGGCTTGGGTTGGAAGGGCCCTTAAAGATCACACAGTTCCAACCCTCCAACCCCATGGGCAGGGACACCTTCCACTGTCCCAAGTTGCTCAGAGCTACATCCAACCTGGCCCTGGACACTTCCAGGGATGGGGCAGCCACAGCTTCTCTGGGCAACCTGTGCCAGGGCCTCACCACCACCCTCAGAGGGAAGAATTTCTTTCCAACATCTAATCTAGAACAACTCGCTTCAGTTTGAAGTCGTTCCCCCTTGTCCTGTCGCTCCAGGCCCTTGTAAGAAGTCCCCCTCCCTCTTTCTTGTAGGCTCCCTTCAGGTATAGGAGGGCCTTCATCAGTTCACCCCTAAGCCTTACCCTTTTGTTTTTTAGCCACTCGTCCTTACATTTGCAAACCACAAAGCCACAAGTCAGGGCTAATTTGTAGCACACAACAGGCGGAGGTACAATTTGGTATCTGATATCCCCCAAGCACCTTTCCGCACTATGGGTTTGCAGTTTATTCCTCCAACTGAACAGTTGTTGGAAATTATTTTCCTCTTCAGAAAAATTTCCTTTCATTTTCCTTTTTTCAAAAATCTCTCCTTTTATTACCTTTCTTTATGTAGAGTAGAATCTTATAAGTTGCTGTGCTTCGTTAAGGATACTTAATCCTTTTTTATTGTTTCACCTATATTTAAAAAATAATACTCTATTAGTTCCTCTCAAATATACTTAGAGTTCTTGAGCATTACATCCACTTCATAAAAAATGCAGATAATACAAAAAAAACTAGTTTTTTTTTTTTTTATACCCAGAAACAATAATTATTTTAAAATTACGTTAGTGAAGACATTAAAATGTTGTCAGGCTAGAGCTCTAAATCCCTTAGTAGAGCCCCTTTTTCCCAAAAAAATATTGTTCTAGTCTATCAGAAAAGGAGGTCAATTATAAACTGAAGGATTCCTTTCACTTTTCATCAGAAAAGTTGACTTTGTGGGTTTTTTTACTTTCTGTTTTCTTGGTACAAAAGGAAACTCTTCTGCTCTGTCCATTGTTGATCTGGGTCACAGGTGAAAGTTTACACTGAACAGGCAGTGTTCTAAGTCCAGATCAACTCAAAATTAAACAGAAAACTCTCACATCAAACCCCGTGCCTTCTATTGCTGTCTGGCATTACATTTGTAATGCAATTGCCAATTCAGGAAATATTTGCCATGTGGATAAGCAATCTATTGATCACACAAGAAGTACCTGTGTGTGCCAGACAAGGGCAGGAGCTGTGTCTTTTCACAGTTCCTTAGAAGTATGCTCAGACTAAAAACCAACCCAAAATGCTTTATACCCCCTACAGCTGCTGCTGAGCATGTTGGGGATGCAGGAGAGCAGGATAACAGGATTTATCCTCTGCTCCCTGTTAGGGACGTGAATCTGCTCGTGGGAGGTTGCAGGTCAAAACCAGGAGAGAATTTGAGGCTGACTCCTGGAGAGAAACCCACAGTGATGGCAGGGAAAGGAAACATCCATGTGCCAATCCTATCCAGGTGATGCTTCAGGTGTAGGGGTGAAGATGTGTTTGGGCAGGTAAGGGAGTGAAAAGCAATTTCCTGATGCAAACAGCTGGAGACATTGAAAAGAGGTGATTGTGGCTAGGTGCATGTAAGCGCAGTAATCTGAAAGCCTTTTCTTCTCTGAGTCCCCTGTGGTGGCTGGATGGACAGGCACTGACCTGTGGAGTTGACATGGGCTGTGGGGATAGAGGGGAGACAGCAATTTCCTAGGCAGGGTTCCCAAAGGAAGAATCACAGCTAAGCTATCTGCATGCTTAGCAGCTCTTGTTCTGTTACAGAAGAAAATAATTTCCAGAAAATACTGAATTTCTTTCCCTCTGTTCAAAATATTCTTTTCTCCTCTTTCTTCTTCTATTCATTCTTCTTTTCTTCATTTTTCCCCCCTGAAGTTTAACTCAGATCCCAATGAATGTAGGACATGTATAAGCATGACAGATTATTATTGCAGTCGGTACCTCTGGCACCCTGTAGCATCATTCAGCGAGGTGTGTGCAGAAGCAAATTTACCAGCTGACAAGCCCTCAAGAGAAAACCCCTGTTCTCCAAAGAGAGGAGAAAGGAGAAGACAAGGCTGTGCTCTCTCGGATGTCGTTGTCGCATTCTGCAGCTTCCTGCCTTCACTGCAAGGGGTCCGGGAAGTAATTTGTGTTCTGTAGCTGGGAGGCTTTTCTGGGAGAGCCACAGCAGAGATTTCTCAGAAGTACTTTTTCTCTTCTGCTTAGAAAGTAAAATAGAAAAAAACCCCTAGAACCAAAAATTGGCTAAAACATGACTAGAGCTAGGTAAAATGTGGCCACACCTTCGAGGGGCAATTCAACACAGACAGCATAAACATTCTTTTCTGTCTTGTGCAAATAACATGATT
Source organism: Falcunculus frontatus (assembly GCA_013398115.1). Taxonomy (NCBI): domain Eukaryota; kingdom Metazoa; phylum Chordata; class Aves; order Passeriformes; genus Falcunculus; species Falcunculus frontatus. The sequence goes on from VZRV01004673.1 coordinate 798,502, forward strand.
CTAACTGTTCCCAACGAATAAGATGGTCTGCAACAGCCTGGGAATCCTCTCCCATCTTGCTTTTCTGTCCTGACTACTGATAAATATCTCAGTAGCTCTGGACTGAACAAATACCTCAAAGTAATATTATTTAATTAAAATGTTCCTCTTTCAGAAATTCTCTAGATTTTTTTTTTCTATTTTCTCCTAAGCAGCCTTAGCAAAACTGAATCTCCTGACTGATTTGTGGTCATTTTCACTGGAAATATAGCATCTTTTCTGGCTGCAGCTAAGCTTATAAAAAAAAATATAAATAGCACACTCCAAAAAGGCTGCCAAATTTTTAGCAAAATACATTTGCATGGATTTCTTCCCAGAGTAGAAATTCCTCTTTTTGCAATTGTGTGCAATTTATGACCACTCAGAAAATATGAGCCATGTTCTCTCCTCTTTTATTCACCATAAGCCTCAGTGAAATCAGATTACACTGATGTAAAACCATTTTAAATGAGATCAGAATCACAATCTGCCTCACCCAAGAAAAAACTGTTTTGTGGCTAAATAATTTCATTTTGTGATTAATTTAATACTAGTGATGGGGTCCAAATGTGTTCTGTAAACTGCTTTATGAATAGAATTTCATTCTCTGAGGTCAGTGAAATACAAATTAAAAAAACCATTCTATTATCAAGCGTGCTATTTTTTTTGTGAAATGTTTCCTTTTATACAAAATTCCGGTTCTTCCTGAAATCCAAACATCGACTTTTAGAGATTCTTTCACTGAAGGTATTGCATTTGGTTTGTTTGGGTTTTTTTGACTCTAGAAAGACAGGTTCTTTACTTAGTTGGGTAATTATTGCTGAATATATTCACTGTTGTTGCTGTCTCCTAGCTAACATCTGAGTTTGTTTTACCAGGAAACCAGTGCATATCCATAGCTTGATTTGTTACTTTTATAATTAGCCAGCTAAACTAACAGTTTATAAAATTGCATCAGCACAAAGAAAATCCACTTGGATTCAGAAGGACATGATGTGCCCTGTGTTTGCAGAATATTAATTGTGACTGGAATAAATATTGATTATGCCCTTTGTAAAGTGACCGATAAACATTTCAGTATTCTTTAAACACAAGCTGTTCCTGATAGATTGCCATACTTTCCCTGAGGAAAAGCAGGGGGGAAAGTTGGAGAACACTGCATTAAATGTGGGAAAAGTACTCAACAAATGATCTTGTTAACAGAAAATTGTGCAACCTTTACAAAATTTTAATTAGAGTCTTAATTTTATTCATTCCAAGTCCACTGGTGTGAAAAAAGAGAGCTGTACTGGAGGATGTTTCATAAACTCCAAGTCGAAGATCCTGTTCTACAGGAATTACTTTATCTCATAAATTAAAATAATGCTCAGATCTGGTATTGAACCGAGAAAACAACTCTTAATAATGTAACTCCTGCTGTAGTTCATAAAGCTGAGAGAAATAAACAATGTCTTGTCTTTTTTCTGTCCTGATGCAAATATAAGCATAATATATCCCCAGCCTTCTCTAGAGACTCATTATTCATCCAGGTTTTGGCTCCTGAAAATCACCAAATTCTGGACTTTTTAATTCTGAGAGAGATCACAGTCTTTCAGTAGAATGAATATTTTACTATAGTAGAATGTTTTACTTATTTTAAATCTTAATTTCTGATGTTACAACCCCTTCTAAGTTGCAAGGCTCCTCAGATCGATGTCACCAAGGTTCAAATCCTTTTTCCTTCCTCCAGTATGCTTCATAAGGATTACCACATTAAAAAGGAAAAAACAACCCCTCCTCTACTCTCAGTCTCTTTTGTCATCCATCTTTTATGTCTTCTGATTTAATTTGATTTTGAGACTTATCGTTACCTTCCTTACTGGGTTCCCTTAAATGATCATAATTTTTCCTTTTAGGGAACAATGTTCAGAGCTCACGATGTTCTCATACTCATTTTATTCAGGCAGCTCATTCACTATTTCGATCTCTAAGCATTTAGGTTTTCCTTCTGGTTGACAAGTTCCCTGCCTGAGCACACTTTGTCAGAATCATCAATGTACAGCAGCTCTTCAGGGCTCTCCAGTTGTCTGCAGATGTCATTTCCAGGTCTTTGGTTACATTCCACCTTCCCATAACATCTCTTGGCTAAAATACAATCTGACATATAGGTTGAAATGAAGAGGTTAATTGAGTCTATATAATTGATTCTGTACTTATGTTCACAGCTCAAGAATGCTGAATCTAAAGAAACATAATTATATATTCCTGGCCATCCAAGCTGGGGCAAATCTTATAACCACCATTCAGTCCAGATCTTATTGATGGAAATTTGCATAAAGACAAATTTTTTTTTTTTTTGATCCTTACATACTAAAGCAATGGCGCCAAACAGAAGTCAATATTTTCATTGGTGGTGCTACTCCCCAGTGATGTTCTGCTTTAATGAGGAAGGACAGGTGGGGAAGGACAGGTGAGGAGTCCCCTGGATGTGTACTCAAGGCTTACGGTGTGTGCTGTTTCTGTTTAACACATTGCAGAGGGACAATCCTCCCTGCAGTAACTTCTTTGCCTGAGGCTGCTCCTGTTGCTGGACAGCATTTCTTTGTTAGCCAGGCAATCCAGCCAATATTACATTCGTTTCTGTGAGCAAAGATGCTTTCTTATTTTGTCATTCATAACCTAAGGTTCTGGGTAGCAGATTCACTGAACTCTAGATAAATAAAACAAGACAAAGTTATTGCTTGCTCTTACTTTCACCAGAAAATATTCTGATTATCTGCAGAGACCTCCCACTTGGAATTGACACACAACTACCAAGCACAGGGAGCATTGCACTCTAAGTGAGAAAAGACTCATAGCAAGGTGGCCATCCAATACATTCTCCTACATGAGAGAGAGTAAGCTATTCCACTTTGTACCAAGAGATTCTGTTCCCTGCACACAAATAAACAGCAGGCATGGTGCTTTCTAGACACAAATTTCCAGCTAGTCTTCCAGTTAAACAGAACCACAACTGGCAAGGAAAAAAAAGGCATTTTGCTGCCTCTTGTCTCATAACAGCAGAATCAGGAGAACAAGAAAGCGAGATGGAATAAATGAGAGTAAACTGCCTTTCAGGGCTTGGAAGATCCTTGTGGAAATCAGCCTCCAGAAGAAATGCTTGTAAAATGAAAAAGCTTGTTTTGTATTTTGCTTCAAGGATCATCGTGGCTGGCTTCGCAGCCATTCTGGGCAGAGATGAGTAGAAGTCACTGAGATGTCCAGTTGGATGAAAACTGACTCATAGCTTCAACTTCTTTTTCCTCAGCACTGTCTTGCTACAGCCGTCTCAGACCTCCATGGGCAGCTCTCTGTCACTGCTGAGCATGTGCAGCCCTCCCACCCAGCCCTCTCTGGCAGTTCCAGACATATTCATCTGCTGGATGACTGAACAAACTAATCTATCAAAGATTTTACATCTAATGAGAAAGGGAGAATGTCTCAGAGGGGGACCAATAATTGGTACTACTGCATGCGGGAGCTAAAGCACAGTCTGAAACTAATACTAAAAACCCAGCATTTTTTATCTGTCACTGACATTTAAATCAGAAAATCCAAAATCTGTGTAGTGTCCAGTGAAACAGCAAGCTTAAAAATAGCTCTAAGTGGCAGAATAGCCAATTAGCCTTGAATAATGTGAACTGAGCAAAGCACAAAACCCCCGTGTGCTTCCCTACTGGAGCAGGCTGAGGCCACCTGGGGTAGTTTGCTGTCTCCAATGATACCTAATGACCAGTGTTTCAAAGGGAGCTCAAATTTTCAGGAAGCTGCTAATTACTCCTTGCTGAACCAAGAGCACAGCTGATACAGCTTGTGATCAGTTTATGCTTGGACTAGAAGCCCCTGCATGTTTTTCTTGGTCAGCATAATTGAGTTTTCTATTCATGCTGAATACCTTTCTTTTTTTAAAACAAAACCCAATACTGATAATGGTTGTTTATCCTCATCTCGAGTTTACATGAAAAAAAGCTATAATCCCATTTTTCTTTAAAAACAGCCCCAAAACAACAGTGGTCCAGTTGTACCTCTACTGTGGGAAGTAGTAATTACAAGTAAGAGATTTTTTTTTCACTCACATGAATGAATTCTGCAAATACTAACAGAGCCGTGGACAACTGCCCAAAATATTAAACTTATGGAAGCCTGGTCATTCTCTTTTTTGATTTTTTTTTACAAGGACAGGAAATAACCAGAAAAAATACCCAGTTGAAGAAGGCTTAGGTTAGAAGAGGGCAGTGCTCAAAATCTTTCAGCTCTACATTGTTGGCTTAGGTATGGCTTAGGTTAAAGGCGGCCCAGAAAACTTTCCTTTCTCATTCCTGAATTCAATCCATTCCAGGATGAACATTATTAAAAAAATAATATTGCCCTCAATTGATGTTAGCGCTCTCATAGACAGAAAAATGAAAACATTTCAAGAAGATTTGTTTTTATGACTTCAGTTAATCTTTTCAAAACAAATTTAAAGACAATAGAACTGGAAAGGCAATTTGCTGCTGTCTTCAGCTTGCTGACTGCTTAATCCTTGGTTATCATATCTATAAATTGGAAATCTGGGACTTTCATGCAAGTACTTTACCCAAGGTTCCTTGTGGCACTGGGGACTGTGGAAACCTGGCTTTTCCAGGGAAGACAAAGAGTGAAAAGGGATCTTCTCATCAGGGGAACTATTACTATCTGCATTTGGTACATTTATGCAGTGAGGCACGAGGACTTGAAATACACAATTGCTCTGTGGATCTGCTTTAAAGAGAAGGGGAGATCACCCCTCTGTAGGTTTTATCACATCCATATGCAACTTTATTATACAACAATTTCTCAAGTGGAAAGACAGGAAAAGGGATACCAAGAGGTTCCCTCTCTCCAATAACCATGTTAACAGATATTCAAGGGTCTTTGATAAGTGTTCAGATGGGATCTGAGGCTGACCACGAGCTGATGACAGCATCAACTTCCAGCTGATGACAGGATCAACTGCCCACTATCACAGCTTTGAAATTTTATTCTATAGAATTGTTTCTGTGGGATAGGGAGAAGAGGAAAAAAGAAATGTGGAATAAAATATTAAAAATCTCTAGGAAAAACATCAAAGAGAAAGAAGAATTTGGCACTGAGATTCCTTCGATCACGGATCTAAATTATGTTGTGGGAGCAGCATGAAAGAGGGTTTGAGGGCTTTTTTAATTTAGATTTTTCGCTGAAAAAATAAATGTTCTTTTCAGAGGTTAGAAACTGTTCCCTCAAAAAATATTTCTTACATCTTAAAACAAGCAGGTTGTACTTCTTCTGATGGCAAAAGAAAGATACAGTGGTTTAGGCAGTCAAAAAGTCTTTTTAATGCTACCAAGGGAGTATATCTTCTTTGGAACATAAAATATATAAAAGGAGTATTCATTTTTTTCTTCTTCCTAATAAATTTAAACTATTCTATTCAAAATTTCTGAAGAGCAAAATATTTTTTCTCTTCAGAATAGTCATGGAAAATTAAAATCACTTACAAGAAAATGTTGAGGCGGGTTTAATGTGATGTCTGGAATTCAGTCTTAAGTCTACAGAGGCCACAGTATTACAATAAATCATCTGCTGCAGATTTGTTAAACTAAATGAAGAACGTGCATTTTATGATGTGGAAATGTTGATTTAATTGTGTAGCATTTTTTTTGCTTTGCAAACATAATTTTTGTTGTCTAAAACTACTCCAAGAATTGACAACATCTTATGAAAATGCAAAAAATTTGAAACAAATGAGGTAACCAAATGAAGTCTTTTTATAGATGTCTCAGAACTTTGTGTTGTAGCCAGGTCTCAACTTCCAGCCAACTGGTAAACTTTCTTTTTATATCCTGCCTCCTTAAAAAGTGGTAATGAATCTCAGTATTTTCCATACTGGCCACCAACTTAAAAGGGAATAAAACAGCAGAGACAGACCAAGGAAGAGACAAGTAACTTGAGGATGTAAAAGGCAATGTGCCTCACTAGGGTCTGTAAGTGGAGGGGCAGTCTTTAATTTCTGAATTCTATTTGAACTTCTAAATCAAAGGTAGCTTAGCAAGGATCTAGAGAATCTGCAAACATTTCACAGTGTTTTTCAAAAGAGGTGTTAGCAAAAAAATTAAATAAAATTTCTTCTATCATTTGAGTCTCAACATAGAATAAAACTCATCATTTCCATAAACTGAGACAACAGTGGTGCAAAATTTATGGAAGTTTATGTATAAATATGCATATGAATAACACATAGAGAACTTTCATGTGATGACAAATAGAAGACACATCTGAGATGTTTGTTAAAATTCTGTGTGGACTCAGCCGTGCTGCATTCAGCAGCAAACACAGAACAGTCACTGCTTTAATCAGCTGCAGTGAAAGGAGAGACAGTTTTGGAAGCTGTGGAAGGTTTTCAAAAGGGGACAATGGCCTCCAGAAAGGAGTAGGAGGAAATGCTGGAACTATTGGACAGTACAAGATACAGTCACACAAGAATCATAGAAAAAGGGCATTCAAGCTGTGAAGTAACAATGGTACAAGCAAGCCCCAGGATGGGAATGGTTTCTGAAAGTGGCCCTAAGACTAGAATTTATTTTCAATGTACCAAATGCAGTAAATTTTTTCAAAATAAAGGTGGTGTGTTTACAGATGGGAAACACCCATGCTTGGGTCAAGTGCCCCTTTCAAATTCTGAGTCACTAAAATCAAAGAATATGTTCATTTCTCCTTTCCAGACTACTAAGCAATAACATTAAATTTGGAGGTCTAAAATATTTTTCCTATGTTCTCAGTTCCCTACATCCGATCTCTTCTCAATATACACTGCTTTCCCTGTCCCTCTACTGTACTTTATTCCTTCTTTTCAATTCCCTCCTGCTCCCCTTTCATTTCTCAATGCAGCCTTTGCTAGACATTACACCAAAGGCTCCAGGTCCTTTCTCTCTCTCTCTGCTTTTTGTCCATTTTGTTCAGTTCAGTGCAGCTTCTTTGTTTCACGGACTACAGCACATGTTGTGTTTGTACTTTGCTAAATCCACAGGACTTCTGATTCAGTTGAGCTCCCTGATATTTGAGTGTGAATAATAGATAGGGGTGCAGTGGCTGGAAGTGCCAGCTTCAATCCATGTGCAAAGGGGCAGAATCAAAAGGAAATGCCTAAAAACTGAACGAGCACAATCTCTGAGAATTCCTCCCTGCTCCAGGTGGAAGATTTTTGTGGAGCAGAACATGGGAGCCAGCAGCCCCTTCCCTTTCCCCACACCATATTTACACTAGTGGGCAGTATTACCACTGGTCAGTGGCCACCCTAGGTTTTTGCTTTTCTTTATTTTTACTTCATTTGAGAAGTGGTTACTTTTTAAGCAAAGCCAATCATTTATAGAAGAGTGAAGACAGCAGACAGAAAGTGCTTAGGAACCAGGTGTCCTGCTGCTTTCCCTCCATGCCTCCCTGTCTCCCACTGAACTCCAGCAGCCACCTTTTACTGCATCATGCTTCCAGCTGAGATTCATAGGATCTGCTAATTAATGCTGCCTAAATCTTAATAGCTAACAGATATTTGATAATCCCTGAGCATAAGGATATGTATTATCATCAGAGTTACTGCAAATCTAGCTTCCATTATTTGTATAAACGTTTTTCTTTGCAAACTCTACGGTGTAATTTATGATAGAGTTAATCATAAATTTTGACTTAAGTTATTCACACTATTGTTGAAGAAATGCACAGTAGAAGCATCCTGCAAATAGGATTAACATACACATATGGGACTTTCATGAGGCTCAAGGAACAGAACAATCTACTAGAATTTCACATATTAGAAGTCAGAGAATCCTTTGCCCTCCCCGCCCTCAACTAAAAAATCCCCAACAAAACCACAAACAAACCCAAACCCACAGATGACCGAAGAGAGAAGTGATGAGGGATTAACAGAGTATCTCGTGACTCTGGGAATAACTCCACCTAGGAGAGATCAGGTTCAGAATTTTCTTGCCTGGGTTGTATTTAAAATCAGAATTCTATTTTATATGAAATAGACTACATATAAATGTCAAAATTCTCCTCAGCACATGAAGCACATAGAACTAAAGTAAGGAAATACTAAGCATCTTTGCAATTAATTCAAGATGGAATTTTTCTGTTATTACAGCCACATTTATAAGCAACGATGTTTTATACATATACATTTATCAGACAGGATGAAGCAGCCAGAGTTGGAATAAATGACAAGAAGCTGATTTGCTCCGTAGGGGAATGTCTCCAAGTCCAACAGTATTCTGTAAATTCAAGGCAAGGAAATGGTAGAAACCAAGAGAAAACTTATCTTTAAACTGCATTGAGGCAAGCCTATCTTTGGCAATAAACTGGTTTAGAGCTGATGTATGAGTTCTGCTGAAACAGATAACCAGCAGATTACAAATATTCAAGAATTTTACACAGCTTTTTTTTTTAGCCATATCCCATCTCTTTTAGATTCAGTTTCAGGATGATTCTAATTCAATAACTGCAGAAGCAACAACACTGATATAAGTATGTCTGATAAAAATGTATTTCACAGTCACAGGGGAGGCTTATTTCCAAGACACACTGATTCAGCCAGGATACGAAAACAAACACCATCCTACTTCTTTTTTTTTTATCAAACCTAGGTGACATAAATGAAGTGCGAGATTACGGTTGTGGAACCATCACAGTGACATATGTGTAAATGACTTTCAGCAGTCTGTTTTAAAAAGTAGAAAAGGTTTATGACAAATAATTAAAACCCAAAACCAACAAAAAACAAACACCACAGAACAAACAAACAAGGAAAAAACTCACACAAACTGGAAGAATACAGGTTTGAACACAACATGAAAGAAAGAAAAGTAACACTGAGTAAATTCTCATACATTTAGGGGGCTTTGTAGCCTAATCTAAGAGGGAAGAAAAGAAACACCCTTATTTTGTTTAGAGGGACTCAGTCCAAAGTACTTGAAACAAATTAAATTTGCAGAATAATTAGAACTAATCAAGGTCTGCTTTCCTCAAGCATGTGTGAAATAATAAAAACGAATCATAAAAGGGTAAGAATAAATATAAACCCTGGTCAGAAACAACAACTCTCTTATTAACCTAGCCCTAAGAAAGTGTCCTGGGGTAACATTATGGTATGAAAATATGTATCCCATTTCGTCTGCTCTGGAGGCTGGCTCTGGTGCCTTTAAACTGAGCCTGCGAGAGGGAAGAAAGAACGGAGATACTTTTGTTTTAAAAACAAAATTGGCGTTCGAGGACAGACAGGCTACTGGGGATATACTCGGCGGCAGTGGGGAGTGGAGTACGCTCGCTTTCCAGCCTGCTTTCGACTCTTTTCTCCGGAGAGAGTTTTCCTGGAATCTTTTTGGAATTTCTCCCTTTCTTCTTCTTCTCTTCAGGACGGTTTCACAACATCGGAGCACACAGGGAGACTTTTCTTCCCAGGCCCCAGTAGGGGCCTTCCCCCCCGACAGCCCTGAGGAGGAGGATATAGACACTAACACCTACACCGGACTCTGAAATCTTTCCAGGTTTCTCTCCACAGTGAGAGATTTTATTATTTAGCATTATTATCCTTTTCTGTGTGTTCTGTTAAATAATTAGTTTTTATCTTTTTCACTTTCCTCCGAGGAAAAATAATATTTTTTCCCGAACCTAGTAGGGGGAGGGGTGGTGGCAACCTGTTTTTTTCCCCTCAGGAGATATTTTCTTCCAAATTTGGCCAAACTGGCACAGAAAGTTGGTTGTTAATAATGTCAAAAAGGAAATGTGGCAGAGATGGGCAGGTGGAAACTTCACAGAGAGCGTGGTGGGAAGGCAAAGATCCCACCATCAGTCCTGGCTCAGATTGGGAAGGGTCTGTGCTGGACAAAGGTCTGCATGACCCTGGTGTGTTGTTAATGCGGATTTGGTTTATTTAGAATGGTCTCAATGTCTCTGTGCTTCTGCCACGGTCATGACTCCTGTAGAGTTAAAAACATTGTTCTCGTTCTCTACTGAAGTCTGCTTCTATCAGCATGGCATCCCAAAGAGAGTATGTTGGTACTGGCTAGATAACGCCAGATCCACTTAGACACCGGGGTGGAGTAGTTCATTTGGAAGGGGTCTTTGCAGGTGCTATGATGTAAAGCTCTTCCAGGTCATGAGATTCCAGATTTCCATGAGAATGAGAGGGGAGATGCTTGAGCAGGGAGAGGATGATGTAATCATTGTGATAGGAGCAATTACATGGCAAAAGGGGCTAAGGCAGTGTATTCAGCAGGACTGCAGAATGAGCAGTGTGAACTGCTTGCAGCAATAGCACAGCCAAATCTGTCATTTTTCTCTGTATTAATATCCACAAGTTGTCCAGGCTAAGGGAGGGACACTTAAAATTCTGGGGTGTATAAAAACATTCACTTAAAGTAAGCACGCATAGGTTCAATTGTCAGCATTCTGAGTTGTATGCCATGGGTCTAATTTCACTTAAAAACATCATATAGATGGCCTTGGGAGCTGTATTAGACCATCTGCATGAGTGTCAGGACTTGCATGTTCTATTGGATATATTTTCCCTACATATGTGCGTTTAAACAAATTTTGGAAAAAGACTTTCATGTACTTTGTGATGCCAGTATTGAATAATAATAGGCAGCATCTAAATGCCAAAATAAAGCATGAAAAATTTGATCTGCCTCAAGGGTGTATCTTTGAAGGTGTCAGAGACATTAAAAACAAAGAAAATAGAAGAAGTGATATGCCAGATGCACACATCTGCATCAGTTCAAACCCAATCCCCAGTCCCCAAAGCTGTCAAGCACAACTTGCAGGAGGAAAGAGAGAGCATTTATTTTTTAATCATCTAAGTACAGAAAGCTTGGAAAGGGCTCTGGGGGAAGCTTCTTGTGGTTGAAGTATGTTCTACTCTTCCTTACCATACCCCAACATATTTCTTTCCCTCCTGTTTTTTGTAAGCCTTTTTCTGCATGGCTGTAACTCACAAGTTCTTGTGTTTTCAGCTGTTTCCCAGACACAGGGATTCCAAAGGGGCACCACACTCTGCATGAGGGCTTAGTCCTTCCTTTATTCCTGATACACAAGTGAATGAGCATCCTGCAGAAAATACAATTCTTCACCTAAAGTTGTAGGCTAGATACAGATGAGAGGGAAGCTGAGGGGAAGAGCAGGGGAGGCTCAGAGTGGGAATTCTGGCTGCTCCCAGTGTAATAGGAGCTTCACTTGGGAAGTGCTATCTTTTAAGCATTGCACTGATGTTGCATAATGCCTGTGTCAACACAGCCTCCATCAAGGAAAGCCCTGGGGTATAGGGGAAAGTCCTGATGTGGTTTTTGTACTACTGCATAAAACAGCAATGGTTTCTCTTCCTGTGGGGACAGATCCACACCAGACATTGCAGAAGGAGCAACTGGCTCTTGTTCCATCATGCTACATGTATGAGCCGAGTATGTACACAGCCAAGGGATCTACAGGCTAGGGATCTACAGGCAAGAGAAAGGGCCATTTTAGGGAATCGTACCAGTGGACTGCTGAAAAATGCCCTAAATGACTATTACATAGTCTAATTTATTTATATGGTTATGTTTCATTATAGTGTTCCTTTGCAAGATTTATTCATTAGCAGCAAAATGTCAAATTATTACCCTTTTGCCTTTTTAGGAAGTAACCAGCATTTCTGTGTGGATAGGCAAAATAAAGCTTTTTATTATTATTATTATTCAGTTTCTAAGGTCTTATTTATCACCTAATTTCACTCCATGACAGCATCTACTGCAATTTGTAGATGATCTTCAGAGAAGATGGAGCATTTATGTTTTCTGCCATCCCTCATGCTGCACATTTTAGGACTGAAGATGTGCTCAAAACAATAGAGTTGCTTAGACAAGGGAACTGGCTCTTTCCCTGTGATACTCTGTGAGGCCAGCTATTGGCAAAAGACTTGAATTTTTAATATCTAATTCCTTACTCAAATAATACAATGTAATTAACCCGACCATGTGTGCTTAATAAATTCTATTAATTATTTAATCAATATTCATTTTTATTTAATACGGAAAATCATTAAATAAACACTGTCAAGGAACCTAGACATATTTATTACTGATGCTTTTGCCTATTTCAGAGCTCCTAACTTCAGTAAATTATTGAATGTCTTTCTAAACTTTTTTTTATTTTGTTCCCACAAAATGTTTTTGAAAGGAGCTTTTTTTCCTGTCTGCAGGACAGAGGACACACAAAAAGCTAAGACCCTCTTTTTGGCACCACTAGGGGACAACCATGTGCCTGATGGTCAGAAGAAAATATTTGTGATCATAGGGATTTTCCTAACCCTCTGTTTCCACCCAAAGTCAAATGGAGCCTGTCTCTGCTTAGGGAATATCTGGTCAAAGGTAGTCCACTATCACTGTGGAAAGGTATATACAGATACGTAGCTATTAAGAGTGGGCAAATATATATAATTACACATCAATTATAAAATGTATATAAATATACAAACACAGCAGCAAATTCAATTTTTAAATTAAACCTTAGGCAGCATGGAGTCAAGCCCCATCCTTGCAGGAAATCACATGCAGTGGTGCCACAGGTGTTTCTCTCCCAGCACAGGAAGAGCTCTCCTGCTGAGTCCCCCTCACCTCAGCCCTCCCTGCCTGAGCAGACCCATCCAGCACTGAGATCATTATTTCACCCACTGGCACCTCCGAGATCCTGACAATCAATGTTCTTTAAAAATTAAAATGCAAGTTTCAAGCAAAACATCTCGGCTGCCTCTGTGTGCTGTACTGTTAAATACAAAGATCAAGCAATGATTTTATGGCAACACACAGAGAGGCCATAAACAAAGTGCAGCCCAGGCCACAGAGCTGAACAGCTTGCTTCAGACAATCAAGGAAAGTTACAGACAGCTCATGTCAGCTACTCACAGTGCTGGATCACAACCTGAACATTGCCTCCACTCTCAGATCTTACATTTTCCTTCAGAAGCACATGAAGGAATGGAAAGTTACACCATGTTCTGAGCAAGACCTTCATCTCCTGGTACATTTTAGACTATCTATATAAGAAATATAAACTTCAGATTTACACAAAAAACCAGAGGCTTTAGAATCTTCTAAAGTGAGTATTCTTTGGCAACAAAATTGTACTGCTACCTCTGAACTCCATCCAGGCCAGCACTGGGGCATTCTAATAAAGACATTAGGAAAGGGGCTATATGGAAGTGGATTAGAGATGCTTGCTCAATTGTACCGCATAAGGCTGTAAGAAGCAGAGCTCAGAAACACTTTAAGAGCAGGAGTCCAGTGTTGTGAGAATATGCCACGTCTGGTATTTGAGGAGGCACGAGGGAGAAGGCTTGCAGAGATTAGTGAGAGGCAGCAGAGGAAAAGTGAGAAAAGACTCCGAGAGCTGAAGCATGATGCAAGAAGTCCACCACAAACCCTGCTGATCTGGAATTTGTACGGCAGACAGAGCAGCACATGACAGTGTCATGGCAAGCTGCCTTCATGCTGGGCAGCTGGAGTTGGGAGCTGAAGCAGAAGAATTAAAAAGCAAGAACACTCCTTGTTAGCAGGACAGAAATATTCTGGGGATACTGAATTCAAGCGTATGTGTCTTTAAAGACACTGAATATATTAAGGTATTCTGCAGATGTCAATGACTTAATCCATTTGCCATATTCAGCCCAAACTGCGGTCATTATTTGGAACATTTCCAAAGGATTCCCACTACCAGGACCCAAGGAGGGCAGACAGGTGCTAACCTGCTGATGTCTGGATAACACAATGCCCCATGCAGTGGAAGGAAGTAGAAAAATAGATCAACAAATGAGTTCTGTGAGGTGCATCATTTAATAAGTAAGGAAGAAAAAAAAAAAAATTCTATAAGTGACTGTTCTCAGATGCTCCCGGGATAAATCAATTTAAACTTTGTACATTGCTTAGGCTACAGCTACAGAATTAATGTCCTGTGTAGCAGCCAATCTAATCTTCTTTTTTAGTAATGCACTGTGAAAAACCTATTATCCTACCTATAATTCTTACTGGCCTGTTTCTATTTATTTCTTCAACATCAGTGTCAGCAGGCAAGTGTAGTCTGCCATTTAGCAACAGGGGAATATTTTCACCCACTTCAGCAATTGTAATTTCACATGTGGGCCCTCATGTGGGATTTGATATGGGGGTTTTTTGATGGATGATCAGCAAACCAAAATGCTACAGTAAACAGACAACTGGAGGAAAAACACAAACCAGACATTTCAGGAAAATGAAAGCTCTTAAATAATGGACCCTGTTGGGGGACAGCAAAATCACGTACCTCCCTACTCCTGTTAATATCCATTACAGCTCACTCCTTTTACTACCCACTGTGTTGCTTACTTTTTTGGTGGCATTACTCTAGATTTTTATCCAAGCCAGTTCCAGCATGTTGCAAAGTTTGGCATGTCTTGGACAGAAATTTCAAAGCCAGCGGCCACAGCCACAGCAGGAGTGGCAGTGGCATCAGGAACCTGCCCCATCCCTGCAGAACAACTGCTGGGGTGCACTCCCCATGCCAGGGGCAGTGTGATGCACATGCTGTGCCAGCAGGCAGGTGGCAAAGGGGCACAAAGACTGCTCAGGTGGATCCTTTGGAATGCTTAGGAGGGTGGGTACTCAGCACGCCCACCTGTCACATCAGCTGGGGGCCAGGGAGGGCTTTTGGGGACAGATGCCATTAGCATCAGGGATGTGGGTTTTTAAAAATTTTCTGGGCTGAAATGGTGGGTTTCCAAAACATGAGCACAAATGATGGAAAATACCTGGAATTTTTAGTGGGCTTCTGAGAAAGAATGATTATTAGCTCAGAGGTGAGATTCCTAGGCTGGGGCTTGTTTGCTCTTTTCAATTGATACAGAATGATGTTCCCCTTAGATAAACTGCGTGCAATTTAATGCAAAGAGCACCTGCAGCTGCTGGTGCTTTGGGAAATCTCTAAGGATGGCCTGAAAACATGAAGCTTTATCTCTGCCACTTCCCTTTTCTCTTGGTAATGTATTTTGGGTAAATAAATGAGGAGAGTTCATTAGCGTGCACTGGCTAAACAATTGTTAAGAAAATACTCAAAGGCTGTGATTTATGATAATTTTCATTGGAACAGCCTGGGGAACCTAATACATAAATCTTCAAGATTGTGCAGCTCACTTTCTTTGGGCTTGAGCAGATTAATAGATAATAGCACTAATACCAAAATAAGTTAATGTCTTAACAGCTTTTGCCTAGGTGGTGTGAGTTAATTTGAAAAGCTAGGTGTGTCCAGATTTATGCCACTGCTGTGCAAAAGAGAAGCAAGAAAAAAGACAGCTGCTTTCTGCTAAAAACACAGCAATATTCAATGAATGCTTGTTTAGGATATGCTGCAATACGCCAAAAGGAAAAGTCCTGGGGACAGGGCCAGGTTTATATGTTACAGATCTGCTTAAAAGGGGATCACTATCACAGAACTCAACCCTTCTCTAAACTTAAACAGGTTATTCTTATATATTTAAAATAGCACATGTTCAACTCATCTCCCCAGAGATGACTGTCCTCATGCAGTTCAGACACAGAGAGCACTCGAGAGCACCTTTTTGAGATGATTCCTTACGAGAGTATACGAGAAAGAGCCGAAGTATTATTTCCCTCTTTCAAGAGTGTTGGAATTGATAAACTTCGTAAGAGCAGTTATCCTTTTCTCATGTAACCCCATTCCTTTTACAACATCTGCAAGTTTTTAGCCAAAAAATAAGTCAGTTATTAAAGATGTGAACATTTTAAAACATAACATGGACACATAATTTATTTGCTGAAAAAGTGTAATGAAGTGTGATGCATATTTTGTGGAAATATTATCAAATTACCAACCAATACAGGAAAGCCATCTGTGTCACAGATGATGAACCTAAGGCTCTGAGGAATTTCATACGACCTTTCTGGTAAACTTGATTTCCCTTCTCTCACCTTGGGTTCAGTTGGGAAGTTTTTTCATTCTTGGCTTAAAAAGGAGACACCTTTCATTCAAACCTCAGTTTAATATCTACTGGCCATAGACAAAAAATATAGTTTTTTGATTTGTCCCCAGCATCAGACTACCCTTGCAGGCAACTTCTGGTGCCCAGTTTCAAGTGGAAGAGCAGAACAAAATCTAACATGCATTTATCTGGCATATTTACACTTCCCATGAACCTCCACACTGATGCTAAAAATCAGATTGCATTTTCCCCTGGTTGCTCCTACTGTAGAAATTCATTTCTGCTTAAAACAGAGACAGAGGTACACTGAAATTATCTTATGTCCGAATTCTCAAACCCCCAAGAAAAAACATATGAAAGGGATCAAAAGCTCCTGGATCTTCTTTCATCTACCGATCTCATTTCTTCAATCAAACACACCAAGCTGTTTGAATCATCTCTGTGACTTTGCCTGACTAATATATGACTCTGTAGGGTTTGGGGGTTTTTTTCTGTTTTCCTCTTGCCTTTATATTAAATGTGCCTTCAAAAGAAAAAAGATCTGTGAGACTGCTAATTTGACAGTTGACAAACAACGGCACCATCAATCTTCTTCACCAAAAATAATCAAACTAAACTTTTAAGATTTTGAAATTAAGAACACGCTTCCCTCTCCCCCCCCCCAAAAAAAAAACTCTGGATCAGAATGAGGTTGAAGATACAGAATGTCACCTGCAGCATGATCCAGTTAAAGTGCTGTAATGCAGACCCAAACAGACAGGATCACTGACTTGTTTGTTCCTTTCTCAGTTTGTGCTCAAGGGGCAGTTTATGGAGGGTGCAGTGTGTCTCTGTGATAGCAAAAGCTCTCTCTGATGCATATTTTTGTGTGTCTATTGATACAGGATCCTGGATGCAGTGAGTGGGAAGCAGGTGGCAGGGCATCCATGGAAAATTGTCTTCACTTGGAACTAATGTCCACAGGTCCCCTGCCTGGCCATCAACACAATCACTACCCAGCCACCTTTGCAGCCTCAAGAATTCTCCATGTATTTCACAGAATTACAGACTGGGTTGGGTTGGAATGGAGCACAGTGGATCCCTGCTCAGGCAGGGTCATCCTAGAGCACGTGGCACAGAATTGTGTCCAGATGGTTCTTGAGTTTCTCCAGTGAGGGGCACTCCATAACCTCTCTGTGCAACCTGTTCCAGTGCAGGGTCACCTACACAGTAAAGAAGTTTGTCCTCATGTTCAAGCGGAGCTTCTTGTGCATCAGAACCTGCCCCTTGCCTCTCATGCTGCTGTTCAGCACTGATCATTGTTTTGGTTATAGGTTTGGTTTTCCACCCATTTTACTCTCACTCAGTAAAAGTTTCATCAAAAGCATATTTCTGTCTCTTATGTCATGTGTATTTGCTTAAAGCTTTAAGACACACGTCATCTGCTGCTTCTCTCCCACCTACATGTCTTGTAACTACATTGCAGAAGAAAATTAGATTGGTGTGACATGATTTGCTCTTGACAATTCCATGAATAGTTTCCTGCTATCACTCATAAATCCCTATCTGGTTGAATTTAAACTGTGCCTGCTTTACACTAATTAATCTGGAATCTCCCTCAAATTCCACTTTTCTTATTTCTTCCACTTCTGTTCCCTGCCACAGTGTCAAGCTAAATGTTTGATTTATACCAGAGTATCAGATTTCTATTTATTCAGAGGAGAGTAATGCCTGCAGATCTGTTATTCACCATTCACTATAACAAGGGGGACAAACTGAATCTACCAGGTTTGTTTAAGCAGCCTAACAAATAAGCACTTCTCTGCAGATTGGCTATGGAACTTTTTGCCAGTGGAGGTTGTGAAGACAGGTAGAAAGAGCAGGTTTGTAAATTGTCTAGAAATGTTCACAGACCAGGGCTCTAAACACACACACAGACAAAATGAAGAAACTAATTATTCTTGGGAATATCTTCAAGAAAAAAAAAAGGAATTAAAAAAAATGTATTTTAAATTTGTAAATGAAAGGAAAGCATCTCTAACATCTCTGGTACAACAGTTCATGCTGCTGCTGAAGAGTGAAGGGAAAAGAAGCGCGCAAAATCACAATTCTCTTTTGCTGCCTTTCTTGTGTTCTTATTATAGAAAATACCTATGGTATAACCATACCTCCAGCTTACCTAGAAGCAGTGGCCATCTGGGACTGAAAACACCAGGCAAGATATCCAGTGATGGGAGATGAACTGCTTCTGCTCAGAAGCCCAGGCCGTGGCTTTTGCACAAATGGTGTGTCCACACAATACCCACTGGCATGCTCTGAGGTGCAGAGACCCAGATACAGGTGCCAGCTGCGTGTGGGCACCGTGAGCCTGCTCTGGTGTGAGGAGACACTGCTGAGAGGAAGCACATCCGTGCCCAACAACATCTTAAAATGCCTTCCTTTCAATTAGAAAACCCACACCTGTTACCAATGGGCAGCTATTGCACACACCTGCTGAAGGGGGGGAGCTGCTCAAATGAGTCGGCTCTGTCATTAATTTTCTGTGGGTTTCAGCTGCGACTCCTGTGTTTGCTGAGCTACAGCAGGGTGTTCAGTACGGAACAAAGCCTAAAGCTGAAGAGTTACCCTCGTTTCTAAACTGGTTGCATGCAGCATTCAGGCACCTCAATCTGTTAATTACTATGTCTGGAAAGCCTTGGCATACATATTCATCACCTGCAATTGTCATGCTGCCAGCTTTTGCAATTTTAATCACCAGCTTCATGATTTTCTTGAAGTTGAATCCCTCAGAATTGTTTGGTTTTCTGACAGTCTCAGTTTTGCTTCTTTTAAAAAAGAAACTCTAAGGTCCTGAGATTTCAAAGACAAAAATTAAATATCAATATCTAGGGGAAAAATTTTGGAGAAGAGCTGTAAGAATAAATGGTCTCTAAAATATAACTTCAAGAAAAGTAAAGTTCACTTTAGTAAAAAAAACCAGGAGGAATGAGATTGTATTGGAAAAAAAGAAGGTGGGCTGTAGCAGTCAATATGATAATTAATTACATAAGGTATTACAATAAATGGTGATCACATGAGCCAAGAAGGCTCTTGGGGGGTGAACTCAGAAGAATTTATTCCCATTTGTAACAGAATGAACATTATTAAAAGTTTTGTGACTGCTGGAGCATCGGAGCTGGCTGACTGCAAAAAACTGTGGAAATTTTTGCCAACTGTCTATAAATTATAAGATTAGACAAACACCTCTGAAAGAGCTTTACAGAATACTTCATCCTGCTTTAGACCACCCATGGACTCTTTCACAATTTTGCTTCTGTAATTCAACACATCTTGTTTGAGCAGCAGCATGATGATGGTGCACAGCAACTTCTCTTAGTAGAGAGCAGCAAAGGCAACACTGCTGTTTTACTCCACATCACCTTTGCCAGAGAAGAAGATAAAAAACACTGGCAAAATTTGCTAAGAAAATATTTTTTTTTTCCTCTTAAGTTCTCCTCTGCATTGAAGAGAAAGTGCTATGGATCAAGGCAAAGGCATGTTTCAGTACTTCATTATCTTCACAACTGTGTGACATTGCTGTAAGCAGCCTCAGAGCAAAGCCGTGTCAAAGGGAGCTGCAGATCAGCGGTGCAGGGCTACTCCTTCATCCCATTCTCTGTTCCTCAGCTGGCTTTAGGGCACCCTCTCTAAGGAGTGACCTCTTGGCTCTGTATTACAGCCTCCTGCTACTCTTGTAGCAGGTAATATGGAGTTGAAAGCAATCCCGGTTATCAAAGCAGCAGTTATACTTCCTACTTTGGACCTTAGACCTTAGAAATTAATTCAGACTAATTCTCAGCTTCTCCCACTCGGAGACTTGGGAGCTGATTTCTTTTAAAAAAGTCTCTTCCCTAAGTGTTTATTGACCCATCAAAACTCTATGTCCATGATTTATAGATTTCAAAATCCTAAACAATTTCAATTTAGAGTTATGCAACCCACAGGCACATGTATTTTCCTGCCCAATAAAGTTTGTTTGAAGAGATTAAAAATAATTATGAAATAACTGTCCAAGAGAAAAAAGTGTTTAGGGCATTCCACTGAGTTGAATCTAATTCAAGTCAACAATTGCTAGAAGCCAGAAGTGTCTGAGTTCCCTTTGACTGTTAGGACAAGCTTGTTGCTGGCTTATTCTCGACAAAAATACAGACACATCGCAAAATCCTTCAACTTTTTGGCATCCTCAGGAAAGAGGATGGGAACTGAATGGTCTCGAGGCAGTTATCCAGACATTACTGAGCTCATCTCTTCAGACAAAAAGAGCAGTGCATAACAAACACAGGTGTATCAATAAGTACTGACTTCAACAGCAAACAAACCCGGGGCATCCTTCTCCAGAAGTATAACATTATCATCCTAAAACATGATATCCTTTAGCTGGAGGGGAGGCTTTTTACAGAAAGGTAAGTAAACAAGGAAAATCTTAATTTATATCTTGTTTCATTGGTGTTTGCCTTGCTTCTAGTTGTGTTGTACCTGCCCAGCAGGAGATCTGAATTAATCAATTAATCAATGAAGCCCTACTTCACTATGAGCAACTTCAATTTAAATTAGAGTTTTGTATGTCCATAAGCTGTAATTAGTAATCAAAAGATACTGCTGCTGCTGCTGCTTAAAATATTTCACAGAACCGCAGGAATCACTAATGTGTTTGATTCTGTTCCATTTAGGTTAATCTTAGGTCTGTTGCTGACCTCTGTGAGTCCAGTACTACCTTTAAGTATAAGCCTACTCATTATTAGTGCTAATGAGTACAGCTCCCTCAATTGCTTCATCTCAGGAGTTTCTGTCAGCCTAACTTTTTCTGCCTGGCATCCAAAAGAGCAACTTATTTTAAGTGAGCTTTGAAAGTCCTGACTTTCTCCCAGGCCTTACTTTTTTAATCATGAGGATAAAAATCAGAGATCTGTATCTACTTTAATCTTTTTCTTTGCAAAATTCCACAGTTACACTCATAAAGCTAAAGTCATAAAGGAATTCCTACACTCTTAGGTAGGATAATAACTCATATTTCATAGGAAATTCATGCAATGCAGATCTGCAGTCCACAGACAACGAAGTCTGCTGGGGGAAGGAAACATGGAAGTTGTGTGACTCTTCCCTACATGTTCAGTACATCCCCCAATGACATTCTCTCATATCTGTTTCATGGCTTTTGTTGCAACAACTTTTAAGATGGTCCACTGACAGTTTATTTTTCAGATTTCGGTGTTGTTCCATTTCTCCCCTGGAAACCAGAGGCTCTGTCTTGTATAGTCTCCTCTAGTCCCTTTTCCATCGTCCTTCTTCCCAAAGAAATGCACCTTGGAAGTGTCTCAGATGTCTGTAGAGAGGAGAAACCGGAATAATAATTTCTAAGTTAGAATATTCATCGTAGCTGCAACAGCAATAGCATTTTCAGTGCTATCTTCCAAAAAATTTTGCACTGCAAAATTATTCCAAAAAATAATTTTGCACTTCCAAAAAATTTTGCACTCTTTCCGGCTCCTGGACACAGTCAGACTTTGGCTGTATCTGAAGAAATAAGAGTGAAGCAGAATGGGGATGAGCATCCCCAACATCTTTTCTACTTCCCTTTCTGACCAGGGAAGCTCAGGCAATTGTCATTGTTCCAGTGAGAAAGCAAATAAGGATCATCACAGGAAAAACCAAGTAACTTCAATGTATTCTGATCCCAATGAAAATAAAGAAACTCAGGCCATCATTTATTAGTGCAGGAGATGGTGTCACTCAGGCTGCTGCATAGGTGCTCTGCAGCTCTGCCACTTGCTGGCTAAACCCCACAGCTGAGAAGTCAGCAGATCTCCCAGCAGTGGCAGCTGGGTTGGGCTGTGTCCCTTCTGTCCTGCTGGAGGGTCAGGAGCATGAGCAAGGCTGGATGGAGACTGGACAGGCTCAGAACATGTGGCCAGCAAATCAAGAACCCGACAGCATCGACTAAGAAAACTCTCTGAAGAGCTTTAATCAGATGGCCTTCAATATTAGAGTAAAAATTTATCCATGCCTTTCTTTCCCCTCTGAAGTAGGAAGGGTGTCCAAAAAGTGGTCTTCTCTTGATCTTTAAGAAAAGGAGTCTTACTCCTGAGGAAACCATTTTTTCCTCCATATTAGATGAATATGAATTTCCTGAGAAAAATGCCAGACTTTACTATTTTATAAACATTGCTAAATAATATAAACCCCATCTCAGAGTTTGGGACATTCTCATGTACTAGCTGATATTAAAGGTTTCTTTGTCACTAATCCAGAGACACAAATGCAGCCTTTGATAACTTTAACTTGCAAGTCATTCTATGAGTGCATGAAGTGTGAATATAATTACAGTCTCAGAATATTACTATTTCTATTGTACTGGAACTTTGTTCCACACACCTCCTTCAGATAAGATAGAAGTGTTTGATGTGAATACATCTTCAATTAACATTGCTGGAAGATAATGGAAGGCATTGATTGGAAAATCCTTATCAAGGTAAAAGTGTTTGAGGACTAAAGAAACAACGTGCCTGTCAGACCTCACTCCACTCTCAGCAAAGTCTGTAATGGAAAAGGGGCATCACAAAGTCCAGGTGATGGTAGCAGTTCTTTAGCTGTACAGTTATACATTAACAGATATATGTCTCTACATACGCAGACATATAAATAAAAACCATTATGCCCCTGCTCTCTTTGTATGGAAAACAAAGATGAAGATGGTTTACCAGCACCTGAGTGTTGGGTATCTCAGAGCAGGACATTCTGGAAATTATTGAGGATTATACAGTGCTTACAGTGCTTACAGTACATCAGAGCAGGCCAGGTGCAACTGCACCCATATTGTCTGTAAGAATAGAAACCAAGAGTTTTCAAGATTTTTTCCTGCAGCTGAGCTTCTTCACTCATGAGGGACAGCAAGAAAACAGCAGCCAATGCCTGTGTGTGTACCTGCAGATGAGCAGTGGGGACAGACAACCACCAGAGAGAAGGAATCCTGAGCAAACTGAGCACTTCAAGATGAACGTATGCATGCATTAGGGTTTGGGTTTTGGTTTTCTGGGAATGAAGTGAACTGATTTGCAGTTTCCCACCAACAATAAATAATGTTCCACTCTGAAGGCATATAGTAGATCTTTCTCAGCTTGAGCAGTTGTTGGACAAGTTGTGAAGTGGAAGGTGAGTTAACAGCCCAAAATGAGAACACCTGGAAACAAGCCAGCTTCAGGTCAGCTAACTGAGACACATTTACATTGCACAGAGACACAGAATTGAGCAGTTCTACTGTGCTGATTCAGGAGGGAATAGCAAAGGTCAGGGCTCGCCTTAGCAGGGTTTCTCATGCTCAGATTTACGGTTTTAATATAGTGAAAGATATGTTTAATCTGCTTAGAGATGAAAATTGGCTGAAGATATTAAGAAGAATGGCAGACAGGGAAAGAACTTTTATTTACTAGGGGGAAGAGGTGATGATTTTAAGGAAGGGTATAAACACCAAAAGTGCAAAGACATGGAAATCCAGATTTTGGAAGGCATCTTGCTCTCTTCAGGAGACTCATTCTACTCTACTGACATCCATGGATAGGACCTAGACAGCCCTCTGCTCTTCTTCCCAAAGACTGTGGGTAGCAAATCAGAGTTCTACAATGCCGACACAGGCATTGAATCTGTCTCTCAGAGTAAGCCTTTTGAAAAGCTGTGGCAAACCACACGTGCCTTTGTTACCAGGCTGTAGTTTAGCATCTGGAAAAAATGGCCATGTAAGATTACCTAGAGCTGCAAGGTAGAGAGTGTTGCTAAAGGAAGGTGCTTTTGGCTTGGCCTGAAATTCAGCAGGATGAATTTCTAAACATACGTGTCACATATGTACTCACTCGAACTCAGAATGTCAGGGATAAACTCTCCCCTGTGCTTCACCAGCCCTTTCCAGATGAATAAACAATATTCTTCTTGAATAAACAATATTCTTCTTAATTAATCTACACGGATGGCATATTTGTCCCCTAGCCTTTTTAATATACGGCTTTATATGGGCCACATGCTTGGGAAATCTGCAGTGACTAGAAGGAGACATGTTGCGGTGGCTCAGCCCACCTCCGGGCTGAGAATTAATAAAGATATCCAGTGGGTTGATTCCCCCGCCTGTGACAGTGGGTCTGGGGGCGGTCCTGAAGGCGGTGCCATGGGTGGCACCGAGATCTGAAGCCACAACCCCCTGGATGTCACTCTAAAACACCGTTCCCCCCCCCAATCTAGAAGGTTCTGTTACATTTGGTTGTCCATTGGGCCTTATGTTTATGATTATTAATTTCCCCTGTTACATATTCAATTAAATTCTGCACAGTGCGTCCTTGTTCTAATCCCCATTGGTTCGTTTTAATAAGTCCCTCCTCTTAATCCCTCTGGTTGGATACCTTCCCTGATGTTGTCCTTTCCTATTAGATTATTCCTTGTACCTCCCATTTTCCTCCTGCTGTATAAAATGTTATGTAACCCTTCCTCCTGCGCTCTTTGCCAGCTATCCCCATTACCTCCCTGTTGTCCCGGCTTCCCGTCGGGGAATAAAGATCTGGTTACAGTTCCTTAGGGTCCTTTCCCTCCTCCTTCGTCTCCGCCCGCTATTGTTACACCGACTGCTGCCAGCCCTTCCCTGAGGCTTTGAGCAGGCTGCTCTCTGCAGAGAGCCTTTTAACGTGCCCTAAAGTCGGTGCAACCATATCCAGCTGGAATTTAAAAGTGCAGTGCTCCAAACAGGGCCACACCTATGTATGGGGTTTTTGGTTCATTTTCGTTTCTCAAATGTAGGCTGTGTAGATGTTTAGTTCACAGAAAGCCCTCCACATCCCCAGCTTCTTTTGAGAGGATGATGACACATCATTTTCAGCTCACTCACCTCACCTAACTCAGCACAGAGCCATTTCTCACATCCCATGCATATCCCATCCAAACCCCATCCAAACCAGCACGTTCCATTAGCAACAGCGAAGTTGGCTCTTCCTCCTCTGTTCCAATATACCGAATATTGCTATGGAGAGTGACTGGTGATGCTCTCAGTCACTCCCAGATTGGTGCCATGAAGAATGCAGAAAGAATTTTATAATTTTCTCTACACCTATCTGATGAAGAGTGGTTAGGTCTACACCATCTCTGAGCCACTAAACAGAGAGATTAAAATGGAGCCTGATAAAGATTGCTTGTTTTTGGCAGTGTGATCCTGGAACGTATTACTGTTAGATAATTAGGCCATAAGTCTCCTCACAGCAAGTCTCCTGGCTTTATAGCCACCTGGATTGTTTGCTAAGCACCCAGAGCACTATTCATGCTTTAAGAACAAATTAATTATCATGAGTCAATTAGCAGTACCCTAGCCACCCTAATGGGTAGATGGGATCATCAAGCAAACCTATTCAGAAACTTTATAAATAATATTCTTCCTGGAGTTAGCATAATATTATTTTACAAGCTTTTAATCTTGGTTTCCTTTCTAAGTTTATTTTAGCATGAACAAATAGGCATTCAGTCTCTGGCTGGTTTGAGAGAAGTTCACTGTTTGTTTTAATTTTTTCTGTACCTATGTTACAGGTTTGGCCACTTGAGTTGTCTGCTGATGTTTGTGTCCCTTACTTGATTTTTTAAAGCTGAGCACTAATGATAAACAGAAAATGACAAAATAAACACCTTTCAGCATGAATTTTTAGTGGAAAAATAATGTTTTCCAGGGTTAATGAAGTCAATGTTTGGAAATACTCTCCTGACCTTCCTTCAGGACCTTGGGACAACTGCAGTCAATATGGCCTAAAAGTAATTATTTTTTGTGTTTTTTCAAGTTTAGGTGTTTGCAAAACTTTTTTTTGTTTGTTTTGATACAGTTGTATGAAAAAAATCATCAGTTGTATGAAATCACCCAGAGCTGCCTGGTTAGAGAACTGAACAAACCAACCTGAGAAGCACAGCATGAATAAATACAGTGCCATATTTCATTGTCTTCCCAAAGAAAAACAAAACATTTGCTCTATACTTTAACAGATATACCTGCTACTCAACTGCTAGCTTGAATCAATGAGTGGAACCAGGCAGAAAAAGAACAGGGATTCTGCAAATGAACTCACTTTAAAATTATATCCCCCATGAGGGATTTGGTTGGGGGAGGGGAGGTGGATTCTGCTTTGTTTTTCTCTGGAAGACAATATTCTGAGCAGCATTTGTTGATTTAGAGGGCAAGATTCTGCTGCATAGTCATTGGCGGTCCTTAATCATAAAGGGTTTTTTTATCTTAGTTAGAAGAATTGTACTAACAATAGAAATGACAAAATTGGTCTTCACAAAAGGATGCTTAGAGCTGTAGGCTGCTGTTTTCTGAGAAGAGATAGGCAGCAAAAAGAAAATAGAATGTGCTTCTAAGCAATTGGCTGGTGCCTGTATTATACAGCTTGTTCAGAGCTGGTACATCTTTGCTTAGGAGCCCCTTCCAATGAAGCAGTTTTGCATTCCCCGCGGGGATACATCACAAACATTCCATCTCTAGAGGACAGAATAAATTCTAATCAGGAGAAAATCTGCCAGCAGGATATTAGAAGGAGAATTCACTCTGGAAACAAAATACTGTATGAACCCACTTCAAAACACGCGGACAAAGACATTTAGTGATCACAGCCCTTTGCCTTCCTTCTGTGCAACCCCAAAGCCAGCAGGGTAGCATCCCTCCCAGAGGATGCTACAGAGACAGGGGGATGAAGCAAAAGGTCTGCTTCCTCCTACCAGTAAAGCCCCCTTTTAGAGAATGGTGACAAGCAGATGCCAGGTTTAGAAACTACTTGCTTACTTCCTCTGAGCGTCACAAAAATTCAATCCAGCAAAAGGTACTTTGTCACAGCCTTCAGTGCATTTGTGACAGCTGGTGACAGATTTGCTTTGGAAACAACCTCCTGAAAGGACCTAACTTTGCAGGCTTCTTTTAAGCCTCTGATCCAAAGGGGCTGCCATCAAGGTGGACACCATAATTTCTATCCCACAGCCTCATTTTTACTGGAGAGAGGATGTTCCGTGGGGTGTCCTGTCTCTCACACATTGGCCTTGGTGACAATTAGTGTCTACTTGACACACAGACCTGGATCCACAGAGATTTCACTGGTCTACAGGGAGAAGCTTAGGGTATTTTTAAAGTAGGTTGCAGAGCACAGCGAGGCTCTGAACATGGGACTGTGTGTGATCTTAGTTTAAGCTTTTGACAGTGCATCTATTTACTCAGCCAATGCAATTAGTCGCTTCTTTTGAAGATTGCCGTGTGAGCAGATCCTACTGGGCTGAATCACTCACCAGACAGGTAAAAAAAAAGCCATTGGGATTTCAACCAGAGATTTTGAGAGGATGTTTCCGGAAAATCGCAATGATTACAGAGCAGAGGACAGCTCTCTTAAATCCAGGCAAAAGAATGACACAATGAGAAATATCAGGTGCTCATATAATCCCTTTTAGACAGGAGATAACTGCAAGGATTGGGATTCTGTTTTTGAATGCATCATTGAGCAGATCCTTAGACAAGTAATTTTATTTATCTGAATCTCAATTTTATTCCATTTTTATTCTCTTCTCTGACACCTGTGGATGACAAGAATTTGTGTAAAGGAAAGGCTACAAGAAGCAGCTAAAAAACGATTTCAGAATCCAGATTTTAAAACCATTTTCCCCAATAATTTTTTGAACCTAGTTATTATTTTGTATTACTTAAGACAATTCCCTTTCCTTCTGAAAGCTTGTAACATTCTCACAGAAGAAAATGACTGTTCCTCTTTCAAGCAGAAGAAGAAAAGGTCTAACATTTACTTATGAGGAATGGGCTTTTTACTTCCTAATCAAGCAGAATAAGTTAAAATATGAGAATTTAAATGCCTTTCTATAAGAGACAGTATTTTTTAATACTAATCCAACCAAAACAAGCCCCTGGTGCCTGGTCATTCCAAGAACTGGAGCTTTATTTGTTCCCTTTTGCTGCCAGACAAAGGTTCTTCCCGAGAGCTTTCTCACATCCCTTGGAGTGACAGGTGGGTGACCACACAGCACAAGTTCTGTCAGAGACTGCCTCATCAGATATTCCCTCCCAACCCCTGAAATCCTTCTCTGCTGTTCTAGCAGGTGTTAGTTCAAATACAGAAATTACCAGCAGTGCTCACATTCCCCATGCACTCAGCCTACAGTTTTCTGTGAGAAAAGTGAGCACACCTTATATCTGCAGTTGGTTTCTCTATTCAAAATTTGCCTGCTAGTCCTGCAAGAAACTGTTTTAGTCAGGCAGCCTGATGGTTCTGTGCTGGTTTTACCCTGACTGAAAGACTGGAGTGAGCAGAAATTGTGCATGCTCATGCAGATATTTTCTTAGAGATAAACATTTAATCAACTGCTTCTTTCCCATGCATAATCATCAGGTGCCTTCACAGGTATTTTACCTGATGGAAGAAATCAGAGGTTTGTTTTCATGTAACCATGGAAACCTCTTCAGGAGAACTGAGATTTCTTCGGAAGGAGGGGGCTCTGGCCAGCTGCTCTGAGCTGGAGACTGAGGTACTGCAAACTTGAAACAATTTGTTATTGTCACAGTGTAGGTTTGCCAGAACTGAAATTACATGCTTATCTATCTCTCCTGCAAGTGCTTTTTTATCCGTTGCCTTCCATACCTACGCAGAAAATAAATCTTAACATTGTCCCTGCTATCCATTATTTAATAGCATTTTACTGCTAAAGCTTATCCACTTGATTTCTCTATTTCCTCCCTGAAGCTTTTTTCTCCCACTTAAACCCTGCTGGGAGTCAAACTGACTATAAAGGAGGAATAATTTTATAGTCTAAAGCATTAAACTAAAATGTTAAGCTAAGTCAAAACCAATGCTACAGTATTGGAGCAAGAGCCTGTACAAAGTGTTTTTGAGCTACTTCGAAGTCCTAGAAAAAGTTTGTAAGCATGTGTGGAAATTCAGGCCATTTTTAAACAAATAAAGAAGAATTTTCTCCAGAGCAAAGAACACAAATAACCTTCCTTGCCATCTTTCCACTGTGACCTGAAACCAAACCAAGAACACCTTTGGTTGCCAGAAAATCTGGGATCCTGTTAGATCTTGTATGCAAGTCAAGAGCCGTGGTTTTGTTTTCTTTGGCTTCTAGGCAATTCCAAATATTGTCACTCCTAGTGCCCATTTCTATCTGATATATTGTTGCTAGTTCTGCTCAAGAAAAGCATCTCTGTGACTTGTGATGCAAAGATGCTGCAGTTGCTGGTTGCTTTTTTCTTTTCTTTTTTGCCCTTTTTTATGAATTCCTTACTCTGGTTGATTTGCATGATGATGGCATATTTTTTTTCTCAAACTAAGTGTGCTGGTCAAAATGTAAATCATAGGAATTTAGAAAATGCTTCTCCATAATTCAAAGTATGTGACGCTCATGCAAACAGAGTTATTTTGTTTTCTTTTCCCCAGAAGAATATTGCATAAACTCTACAAATAAACGGAAGTATTCTTCATTCTGCTTTTCTTTCTCCATAAATGGGAGTTCTGTCTAGTTGTTTTACTGGTGAACTGGGAGGGAGAGGGGAAGAAACTGCTTTTACTGTGATCTTACGCAATATCTAACATGTTATGTCTCTAATATTTTTTGACTTCTCTCAGAAACACAAAGCTTGAAGTAATAGTAAATTGTTTGTAATTGCGCATTTTCTTTAAGTGCTCTTTGATATTTCTTCTGAAAAAAATACAAAATTCCCAGATCATGCAGTGCTGGAGAAAACACTCTGACACTGTCAAATATTTTTATTAATTTAGTCTCAGTAAATGTACAATTGGGTGAATTGAAAGGATAGAGAGGAAAAAAAATAATTTGAAGACTGCTCTTAAATCAAGACTTTGATTATAGAAGCAATTCATAGTACACATTTGGGCATACTCAAATCTCAATAGCAAACTGAACTTCTATCTGATTTTATCTTGAGCTCTATTAAGAATTACTTATAATCAATAATGTGTAAAGAGGAAACACTTCTGCAATTACCTGTTGTTGTATTGGGCCTTTGTATAGTTAATAACGTGGTGCCAGTATAACTTTATAAATCTCAGCTATGACATTTTTGTTAGTTGATCTCAGCTCTCAGGCTCTTTATTTAAATAATAAACCGAAGAAAAAGAAGGCTGCTTAGTTAAAACCGGAAAATAAAAGAGAAGGAATGAAAACAGAGAGCGCTGTTAGAATATCAAATGTCTCATTGGAGAAAAACATCTTGCATTTTTTTGTTTTCTCATTTCCTTCAGGTTGGTGAGTGACACTGCAAATGATGAAATTCCAAAGGCATGTATTTAGCTCGTTTTAGAGATAAGAACACTTAGAAACAGGGTGATTGTCAATTTAAATTATCATATTACTTCCATGACTCCCTGAAGTCTCCATGTTTCAATATCTCTATGTTTTGATTACTGCCATAAAAAGTACAATAAGACTTATTATCCCCTGGGTATCTTCCCAGTTTCTAATTCCATGTGGATGGTTTACATCCAGAAGCTTGATGTTTTACATCTCTCTAAAGCAAAGCAAAACAAAGAATTCATTTTACACCAGTTTTGGATGCTCTTAGCTTCATGGACTTATTCAGCCTTTCTGGTGTACTGTGAATCTCTTGGAATTGGTATTACTGCATGTCAATAAGTTCCTCAGATGAATCCTGACAGACTGAGGAATACTATATTAATTTTGTGCTTTTATTTTGTTTGTTGATGCTGATGGCCTCAATATGACTCATTTTTCCCCCCAATGAATAATTTAAAAGATGTAGCAAAGCAAATTTGTCTGATATTTTCCTGAAGACTCAAAAAACAATTCAGCACAATTTCAACCAGTTGGCAAAAGTAGGGAACCTAAAATGCTCCATGTCTCTTCTGACACACATTGTGGCCCTGTGATGAAGCACCTGCCCTGTGCCTGGCATCTCTGGGGTTTCCTTTCAACTTTTTAACTAATAACCACGTGTCTGAGGAAAAAACATGACCTGAAAGGATACACCACCTCTTTTCTGAATATCTCCTCATCCATACTGCTGGCTGCAGGGCTCTGCAGATATCAGACTCACAGAGAGACCTTCTCACTCCCTTCCCTA
Source organism: Falcunculus frontatus (assembly GCA_013398115.1). NCBI lineage: Eukaryota > Metazoa > Chordata > Aves > Passeriformes > Falcunculus > Falcunculus frontatus. The sequence continues at coordinate 829,647 of VZRV01004673.1, forward strand.
GAACAGGGAATTGTATATACCATGGAGTTTTAATTATCAGACCTGAGTTTACATTAACAGCCCTATTCACTCACGTCTCCTGATTTTCATTTGTTGTGCCATGACTTTTCAGAATACACCACAGTCACCAAGTTTTTCGGTCAAATGTTAATTTCTCTTAAGTGCGCTTCACGAACCTCAATGACATGTTTTTGATGAAGTTCCAGAAGTATTCTGTGAATGATGGATGAGCTTATTGATACAGATACGAGGTTTGAAATTCCCTTTGAAAGGGGTTGGGCTCAAAACCCATTAGCTGGTGGTTTTATATCTACCTGCTGCAGCTGCTGTCGTGCAAGATTCTCACTAAAGAGAAATAACTGTGTATAAAATAAAGCACCAAAACTTAGATAGTCACAGGACTGAAAATAAAGAAGCATTTGGGCCAGCTCGGAAGACTGAGCTGTTGCAGGGCACAGAGAAGAGTTTGGGGGTCAGACCAAGCACCCAGCTAGTGCTGATGTGACTGTCACACCCCTTGCCATGCTGCTCTTTCACGAGCCACAGCTGCCTGCAGGCAGACCTGCCTGGGCAATAGCTGAGTTCCTCGGTTTCCAGTTCTCCCTCTGAAGTCTGTCACTGCCTGCCAGGAGCTGGGGCTGGCCATGGCTCAGTCCTTGACTGAGTGCATTGTGTCACTCACTAATTGAGAGACAAGAGCTCGTACGTGTGGGTGACAGATGGTCACTGCCAAGTCCTAAGGGATTTCTCAGCAGCTTTCCAGCATCAAAAAGATGGTAGGTTCTTTTCTCTGAATTCTTATATTTTTGACATCAAAAGCAGACAGAAAGAAAACTGGGCTTCAGACCAGTAGAATGTTGCAACTTGCTTTGCCTCACAGGGTTTATTTAAGCAGGAAAGCTGATGATAATTTTTCATCATCAGCTTGTTAGTACAGCTTGGTTTGTTGCTGAAGACATTAATACTTGGCTGAATCTGATCCGACTGTTTCTCCACGCAAATTAATTGCATTGTGAATTTGGTCTGGAGTGACTTCACAGGATACAATCATGCTATGGGTATGGCCTAGACAATATTAGCTTGCTTTCTTGTTTTCCCAAAGGGACTCAAAGGCCTTAGAATCCATCTGGTGTTTTCTGAACTCTGATGTCCTTGTTAGATCTCCGTGTAGTAAGTGCTCTTTTTAAGGATGTTAATTACACTAAAGCAAGTCAATGTGTTTCACCAGCTGCTGGAAAAAATGACAAAGTTTCATAAAAAAGTAGTGACTTCAGATGGATCCTGTTCAACATTTTCCCCTTGATGGGGAGAACCTTCCAAGTTGTGATTTGGTACCTTGGTATGCTTTAAAAAGCAGTGTTAGATGCACCAGTATTCCACAACCACTATTTCTCTCCCTTTTAAAATTAGATTTTGAAAGGGAAGATGCTTAATGCTCTCTTGGCTCCTCCATTATTCTTCTGCTCTGAAACAAACGCTTTTGTGTCAGAAGTGAATTTCAGTGACAAGTTTTCTGGATAGTTTGAGCTGCAGTAACCTCTCCTGTCTTCTCACTACTGAACCTGTTGCAGTGTTAAGGAAATATGAATCTGTTTCTGAGGTGACTGTTTAAGATACTGCCACACAGATTTGGATCATAATCATAAAGGAATAGAATATGTAAGAGAGACTTGTGACAGAGGCTTAACTAAGCAGTAGGAAAGGCATTTATCACTGACTTTTTAAAGGAGGAGAGCATCTGAGATCTCAATCTTTACTAGCAGAAATGTCCCTGACACTGGAAGTTTGATGCACATTCCTGCAAAGCCAAAAATACGCTGATTTTGTTGTCTCTCTCTCTCTCAGCTGAGGACAGGACCATACTAGTTTTATACTGGTTTAATTTCATTACACTGTCTATAAACTGTAAGATAATGACTAAGAAACATTTACAGTCTTAGTAATACATGTGTAACTTTGTGGAGACATTTTATGTAACAATTAATTTTTTTTCTTATACATTTTACACAGTTGTGAAAAGGACTGTTGGGGTTTTACCCCAGTTGGCAGCAAAGCCCCACACACCTACTAGCTCATTGCTGGTGGGAGGAGAGAATTGGAAAAGTAAAAGGAAGCTTTTACTCATGGGCTGGGGTAAAGACAGTTTAACAGGTGTAAAGCAAAAGCCACACACACAAGCAAAGCAAAACAAAGAATTCATTCACCTCTTCCCATGGGCAGGCAGGTGTTCAGCCATCCTCAGGAAAGCAGGATTCCATCATTCATAACACAGACTGGGGAAGACAAACACAATCACTCCAAACATCCCTCTACTTTCTCCTTCTTCCCCAGCTTTATATGCTGAGCATGACATCCTGTGATCTGGAATATCCCTTGGGTCAGTTGGGATCAGCTGTCCCAGCTGTGTCCCATCCCAACTCCTTGTGCACCCCCAGCCCACTCACTGGAGGTTTGGGGTGAGAGGCAGAAAAGGCTTTGACTCAGTGCAAGCTCTGCTCAGCAGTAATGAAAATATCCCTGGATTATTGACACCATTTCCAGCACAAACCCAAAACACAGCCCCGTACCAGATACTACAGAGAAAACCAACTATATCCCAGCCAAAAGCAGCACAAATGTACAATGGAAACAAAATATTTCAGTCTAAAAGAACATGCTACATAAATTTCAGTTGGTGAAAATAATTCTGTGGGGGAGGATAGACCATACCAAAAAAAAAAAAAAAAGAAAAAAAGAAAGTGAAGCTCAGCTTTAGTGTTGCATTTAATGTTACACTGAAAATACAAAAATTCAAGCTCATCTGTGATTCAAGCTCCTGATGATTAACAAAATCTACTTGTGGATGGACTGCACCCAACAAAATGTATTTGCTTGAAGCACATTTTCTGAAAGGCCATCTAGGCTCAGGTTGAAGCTGGGACTGGGTCAAACAAGCTGTAAGCAAACCTGAGTTTTTGGTTTACAACCAAACCAAACAAAAGCCCCATTCCAGAAAATGATTCTGTTTCAGAAAATCTTGTTTTCCTTAAATAATACTGTAAGGAAATCTGCTTTCCCTCAGAAGAAAAAATGTAATGGTCTCCCCACTGCTTCTTTTTTACTGCATCAAAACTTCATTAGCCAAACTCCATTCACTTTTCACATCTAATTTTGGTTTATTAATGACTAGGTAGTGAGCACAAAATCAGACAACCTAATGAAGCACACAAATCAGATTTTATTCTCAAAGAACATGGTGAAATAGCCAAAACCATCCAGACTGATCTGTACATACTGCTGTAAAACTAAAATAAACAGAGTGTGGTGCGCCCTCCCTCTCATCAACAAAACCTGCTGTCCTGAATGAAGACATGAAGACCACAAATGGTTACTAGGAAGTAGGCATCACAGTGTTAACTTTGACAGACAATGCTTATCACATCTTGGATAGATCCAGATTTAATTAGCAGAGACCCACATCAAGGGATTGTTTGAATACATTGATTTCTGTCATAAATAACTCTCATCAGTCCTATAATTCAATGAAAAAGGGTATCTCGCTGAGTAAATTCTTGTAGTGATGGTGGAAGGAGAGAAGAATACCCTCAAATGAATGTACTGCTGTATTTGCAATGTATCCATCAAAGAAGGATGAAGTAACCCCGCATAAGACATTTGGTGTTCTTTGATGCATGCAGTAATCAGCTGTGGCCACACAAAACACAGAAGGGTTGCAAGAGAGGTAGAGAAATAGTTTTAAAAAATCAAGGGAAAAAGGGAAAAGAAGAAAAAAAAAAATTTTCCCAGCTTAATATTCTTTGCTGTATCTGATGTAAGTGTGCCTTTCAAGAGTAAGGCTCCTGTAATCACCCAGCTCTGTGAACATTATGTGCTTCAGCTCAGCTGTGTTTTAAGAGACTTACTGCATTTCATGCACAATCACTTCAGACCATTAGCTCCTGCTTCTTCTTATTAAAATTACATCCCTCAGCATCTCTGGGGAATAAACAGACCAGTGCTTTAACTTGTTAAAAGAAACTTTGATTTGCTAAAGTTACAGGACTGGGCTCAGAGCTCCAAATCAGACAGTCTGTCTCCAAGCGACAAGAGGGCAGCAAATCCCATCCCACGTGTTAGGTGGATGATGGCTGAACTTCCTGAGAGCCAATTGATTTGCTGTAGAGTCCAGTTCTGTTTACCTTGGCCCTTACCATAACCCGAAAGGATTTGTGATTTCTTCGTAGTACTCAGTGATCAGAAAATAAAAAAAGCCCGTGATGGATTAGAACTGAATAAAAATAAGACCAAAATCAATACAAGTTGAATTTCATTGCTACCCTTTTGACCATGGAAACCTTCCAGGTACTTGGTATTACTAGTACAAATTAACCCGTTATATTTTTCTGCTCGTACTGAAACAATAAAATGGCAAAATAGGCATGCAGCATGGAAATATCATTTAAAGAACTTCTAAAAGATAATACAAAGGTAATAAAAGTGTTAAAATGAAGAAATAAAATAGTTAACTTTATCCACTGCTGGCTTTTCTATACAATACCGCCCTGCAGACAAGCAATTGCACACCAGAACTAAGAAACACAGAATTCCTTCCATTGCTGTTCAAATGCTATCCCTAATACATACAATAAAAAAGAAGCCTCTTGTTAAGAACACAGATGGGGTGTATTTTCTTCTTATTTGATCCAGGTGGTCCAAAAGGAGAGGTTGATGGTGGAGACTGCTGTTAACAGCCTCATTCTGGAATGAGGATGGAGGCGTGAAACCATCCAAATATTGCTGCTCCAGGATCTCCCATATTTTCCCTTGGGTTGTGTTGTCTTGTTTGTATTTGGTCTCTGCCTCTGCTTCAGATATCACTTCCCAAACACTCGATCCCAGACTAAATTTATCACACAACTTACAGTACCTGCATTGCCATTTCTATCATGGTTCTCTGGCACTCCTGAGGAAGTGTGCTCACTTGAGAAATGGGAATCTTACTTGGCACTGTCATCAGATCTGATTTAGTTGGGCCAGTCTGAGAGGCCAAATTCATACAAACAGAGCACTAAAGGTAAATCAGCCTCAAGAAAACATCTTGTATGTAGCCAGTCTGACAAATGTGATAACACAACTCCTGTGAGAAAAGGTCTAGAGGACTCCCTCCCAATTCATCTTTCTTAAGAAAAAAAAAAAGAGGGACAAAAAGTGTTTTAACAAAAGGATCGAGTATCTTGACAAAATGTAGTATCTGAGTTTTGTTATTAAGGGTTTAAAAGACAGAGATAAATAATTGTTAAATTATCTTTATCTTCCATCATCTCTCATAAACAGAAAGCCTGGAGTCCAAAGTTAACTGTGTGAACAGTGCATATGCTAAAAGGGAGTTAGGCTACTACTCTAGGGAATCATGCAGCTTGAAATCAAGTTCCTCAGACATGGTTTGAGCACCTATCATTAAGAAAGTTTCTCAACGCCCACAGGTTGAAAGGAAGAGGATGTCTTTCAACATTTGGAAGCATCTCTTGTCTGCAACAGAGAATACTGAAGAAAATTTATTTTATGAAATGAAAAACTTCTACAAAGCAAGGCAAAATCAACCTGACACTTGATATTCCACAGGAAGCCAATAAAGCAGTGATAATTATATCTGCTGTCCATTAGGCATCACTCAACTGTTATCCTCAGTTCTGGATCCTCTGGAGCTGGCCAGACATGCTGCAAAACCAGCAATGGCAACAGTCTCTTGCTTGTTGGACTGACCAGCCTAAGGAAAAATATGATTTGTGTTCTGCAGACAATCACAGTTCTTGAACCCCACTCTACATTGCCTAGGACTATTTACTGCTGGTAGCAATATCAGAGGACATGCCAGTCTTAAAGATGAAGTGTGAAGGCTTTTAGAATTATACAGTTTTGGGAAGTGGGGAAAAGGAAATGTTTGCTACTTTGGCTGAGGTAAGCATCCCACAGAGAGCAGCATGGTCTGGTCTCTGACTGGAAGCTGCTGCTGCAGTGTGTGTGTACTCATGTGGTTCCAGTGGGTATCCAGTGGCACTGAAGCACATGTCCTGTGGGGAAGGCTGAGAGAACTGAGATCATTAGAGGGGAGAAATGAAGTTTTTGGGAAGAAGTGATAGTAGTCTGCCAGTACAATCGATATCATAAAGAAAGAGAGAACCAAGCTCTTTACTGAGATGCACAGGAGAAGACTGAGAGAAAACGGTAATGAATTGACACAGTGTTAATTATGTTTAGATAGAATGAAAAAAAAAATTACTGAGGGCATAATTAAGCACTGGAACAAGTCTGTGTGATTGTGGGATCTCTCCCCTTGGAGGTTTATAAGACCTGCCTGCATGAACCCATAAGCAACCTAGTCTAAATTCAGCATTGGCTCTGCTTTGAGCAGGGAGTTTGACTAGAAACCTCATGAGATCCTTTCCAGCCTAAGTGGTTCTATAATTCCATAAATAATTTGCCCAAATTCCATTATGTTGTCAGAGGAGCTTTAAAAACCTTGAGAAAGTTCACAAAAGCAGTTCTGCTGGAGAATTGGATATTAGAGAGTTATTTCCCTGGGGCTGGAGCCCATCTACAGGTTGTTGTATTTTTCTTCTTGCAATGTTTTGATAGTTACTTCTAAGTTAGATACATACACTGTGAGGCTTAAGCTTATGGAATAGAAGCTGTGCTCAGTTCTAGATAGCGTTAAGATTTTGGTCTTGATTGTTTGCTTCGGGACTGCAAAATAACATTGCTTATTAGAGCAGGTTGTTTTCAGTGAGTATAAATTTCTTTGAGAACAGTCTAGTTCAGATTGTGGAAGGATAAGATCTTCAATTCACAGCATACATTTGTATCTTATAAGACATTCTTCGTTCTTTTGCTTTTGTCTGACTGAAAGACCACTCACATAAAGGCTAATGAGAGTCAGGATGGAGACACAAAATGTTTCCGTTCCTTTTCTTTTTCTAAGTCATTTCTTTGCATCATATTGTTGGGGTTTTTTTGGGTTTTTTTTGGTTTTTTTTTTTTTTTTTTTTTAGTTATTCCTTTTATGACAAGGATTTAACAAGATCATACAGTTTCCAGTATTCTTCTTTGGAGCAGTTTTTAGGGTGGTCGCCATAGTTCACTTCTGAGACAAAAAATCAGGAAGTTTTCCCACTTGAGTATGACACCCATGATGCTGTTCTGTGTTTACAGTTGTTTTCTGGGGCTTGGGAAAAGTGCATTTGGTCACAAATGCTACAGCACAGTACACCTGTAACTCTAGAAGTTCCCATTTGAAGAAATGATCAATTAGCCCAAGTGATGTACAAATGGAAAGGTCAGGTTAAATTATCATGGAAGAATGGATGAACCGGAAGAGATAATTCTTTCTGGCCACGATTAATGTAGTGTTCCTTTTGTTATGTAATTTTCTAGGCAATGTGATTTATTAAGCTTTCCATTTTGAAATCCAGGACAGACAGGTTTTAATGGTGATTTCAAGTGCAATTGGTTCTCTGACTTTGCTGCTTTATTCTTTGGTCAGAATTTTAAGCTAATGTGCTGCCCATTTTTCTCCATCCTGATTTACTTTTCTCTCTCCTCTTTCCTGTAAACTCTTATCAAGTATGTCAGATGGAATTGTTATCTATGAAATTGCCAAATTTTGTTGCACTTTTTATCTTTTATGTGACTGTGTTCTGCTGGAAATATTGATTTGGAGTGCTACAGTGTCACAGCGAGCTTCATTTAAAGTTATTGTCACATCTATGTTTTAAATATGAGAAATCCCTCTTCTCTAATATTTTTTTTATTAGCATTGAGCCATTTTTAACAAACCCATTCTAATATCACTCCTCCTGCCTCAGCTACAGTAGAAGTCTTGGGAACTTATTTTTTAGTTTGATAAATCTTTGTTGAAAGTTTTTTCTGCTACATGCATTAATATTTTCCGCTTAGCATGAAACTCATATGTGTTTATAAGCATCTTGGAAGCAGTGATTTTTCAGGGATCTCTTCCCTGTCATTGCAGCCTTGTCTCCAGCTACACATCTCAAACACTTGTTACAGTGACAGTAGTTTCAGGCACAATCAGTAAGTGCAGATTAGGCACAAAAGTCTGGAGCTTTTATGTTATTATCCATACTTAAATAAGATCTAGCTCCATAATGGAATGTAGAGGCTGTGCTCACTATGCCAAAAGTGCACTAAACACTCTTAAAGAGCAGGACAAAATGGATGGAGGTTCTTCCCTCCTTTCTTCTTTAATGACAATGCAGACAGAAATTTTACAGACGCAGTGCAGGTTCCTCTGTTTATTCTGGGGGCACTGTCAACACTTAAGATGAGGATGAAGCACATCTTTCTATGAGCACATGTAGTCACATCTTCCTACAGAAAACATTCTTCCTAGTGCTCAAGGACTGCTGATTCTAACTGAAAAATGAAATAGTATCTTTCTAATCCCTTGCATGTACTGAATTTACGCTTTTCTGCTAAGTAGAATATAATCTCACTCAATTTAGGAATTCTTGTCCATTAGTACTTCCCTTTGATTTCATAGGTAGCACATCTTTCTGTGCTGATTCTCACTGGATTTCATTTTGTGAGTGAAAGCTGCCTCTAAGAACCGCACAAAGTGCACGCAAAATGTGACCTGCTAATATTTAAAGAGTCAGCTCTCCACAAGTGGAAAGACTCAGGCAAATGGCATGCAACAATGGCAGAGGAGGGGCCTGATGATATTGGAAAACTGCTGTGGAGACCTTCAGAAGAAAAACTTCTGACTTGTGGAGAGTTAGGGACATGCGTGCGGAAGATATCGGGCTGTAACGGTCAGCCAGGCCCCCCTCCCACCCCGCAGTCTGACCCTTGCTCCCTGTCCGGCCGCACCCAACCGGACGTGAGCTGAAGGAAGTGACACTGACTGCCCAAGCCATAAAAACCCCTGTGACCTTTCAATAAACGCCATTTGCTGTCCACCACGTTGGTGTCTTGGAGCACATGGACCGAGTGGCCCAGGGATAGGGCCACCGTGCCGGGCTTGAACCAGGCCACCGCAACAGACTTGATCGGCAAGTCTTGTAGGCACAGCTGTACAGAAAATACGTGTTCTTGGGAGAGATCAAATATTGATGCACAGAGGTAAAACCCATGGGCAGACAACTGCCCTTTAAAGAGGAAGCACTGGCAGATAAATAACATAAAAAAATACAGAGCTTAAGACCCATACTGACCAATAACACACCCCTCCAGGGTACAGCAAGGGAAACTTATTACTACAGACAGCAATCAGGACTAAGATGGTTATCAAAAAGCATCCATTTAGGGACACAATACATACTCAGAACTCAGCCTCTTGAGGAGGAAGCTGCACAAAGGACATAGGTTTTAATTTCTACCGGATCACATTATTAGGGAGGGAAAGAAAATTATATATGCAAGAGGAAAAAAATTTTAAAAAATACAAGAAGAAGCAGAGAGTCACTATCCCAGTGAGGAATAATAAATCCTCTTCCTGGTATATGAACTCATACATGAGATTTGTTGCTGCAATGTACAGCACAACCAGTTGCAAGCCAGAAGCTCATTTGAGGTATAGATGAGCAAAGGAAACAGAACATTACACTGTTTGACAGCTGCTCATCCTCGAGGCAGATGTGGCTTGGGGTAGTGCTGCCTGAAACATCCTTCCAGTTATATCTTTTTACATTTAGCAGTGCAAGACAGTTCACTTTATCATTTTAATCGAAGAGAACAGGCTGCCATGAGCAAGGGAATGCTTTCATCTAAGCCATTAATCACTTCATAAAATTGGCAGTATCTTTTCAGCCTCTCAGTCACTTCAGATTCCCCTTCTGACCCCCAAATATATGACATGAAAAAAAGCAGGTTCTTAAGTGTAAAGATGATAAAACATATTCATATGCTAGCAGTATTTAATTGCTTTTGCCTCTTTCAAAGCTGTTGGCTTTTTTTTTTTTTTTCAAAGGTATTGATTCTTGGTGGGCTACTGAGGGTCTGTTCTAACAGTAGGATCAACTGTCAGGTGCCATCAGGTGACCCTAACATTAAGCTATGCTCTCTTGCATTTAATAGAAGGTGTTCCCACATACACTCCCAAATGAAAAAATGCTTGTGGAAAAGTTCTTCCCTGAAACATGATGAAGATTGAAAAGACTACAGAAATCCTTTTCCTCCAAGTGAAAGGTTTTAATACCCAGCCCAACAGCCTCATGGAAGAAAGCTCTACTCAAGTAACTTTAGATTTGTTTGCATGCTTGCTTTTACTAGAGCCTTTAACATGCATGGTGGAGCAATCAGACTTGAAACTCAATAGAAACATCTGATGCATCACTGCTGTACCTAGGGCAAAGAGAGACAATTTCCATGTTTGGACTTCTCCTCTTGTAACAAATGAAAGCACTAAAATTGAAGGACTGCAGGTTCAAAAGAAAATGTGGAAATGAATTATCAATCAGCAATCTGAGAGCATTAGATTAAGGCAATAACAATCTCACAGAAGCCAGGAGCTTGAGAGAAAGAGCAGCTGCAAACAGTGCAAAAAGCTGTGTCAGACACAAACATCTTCCTTTCCTTTCTCAAGGAATCTCTACAGGAAAGTAGGCAATGATATCCATCAGCTTTAGCACAAAGCTATGAACCAAATTTCTCACAAAAGGTTGACTTCCCCTACTATGGCTTTTCCCTGAAATACATTTGAAATGAAGTAATTTAGCAGGGCAAATGAATGTAAAAATAAAAATGCCTACCAGGAGTACTAGATACAGAGATATAAGCTCTGACCCCACTTTTATACAGATAAGTTCCAAGAACAGAGCATCTTCCTGTGACACAGTTATTCTTCAGGCAGGGAGAATTTCTGTTCTTCTAATGAAATATCTGTGTGACTTTAGTTTAAGACATTTCCCTGTTCTTTGCTCCCAGAGGAAAAAGAACCAAAAATCTTTCCTCTTTTCCTAAACCCTAGCTCAAGTTACTATTGATGCCTTTCAAACCAAAAACTTGTGAGGTTTCTAAAATTACCCCTGAAGCACAATTAGCTTTCCTCTAGGATGACTGGACTGCTCCCAGAGCTCAGTGCTAGCACTGAGTTTTAAGGCTTTTGACTAACTAGACAGAAATAACATAGACATCCCCCTCTCCAAATGAGAGAACCTGACTGCTGAATAAATCTGCCTACCAAGTGCTCAGTACTTTGCCCTAACCTTTTCTAGACTTCAGCTACAGAGACTTGTGTTGCCTTTTAAATAAGAACTAGAGCTGCCTATCCACCTCCCTTCTTTCTGAAAACTCTGCTATATAAGGCATCTTGGAAAAAGCTCCAGCGGGCAGGAATGCTTCCCCCTCACTCTTGTAGCCTGAGGAGAAATTACTTAGTAAATGACATCTGACCCAGGCTTCAATGAGTGAAGCATAAGCCTATAGTAACAGGCGTACTCCAGATGGAGACCTGTGCAAGCAGGCACAGCCCTACCCCTTCCCACCTGGTTTGTTAAGTGTTTGCACACCAGTGGTCTAAACTGACAGTCTAGACTGTGATAATAGTAACTGTGTGAAACCTGGACCACATATGAGACAGTAACCTCAAAACAAAGAATAACAGCCTTTGCCACAGCTTTAGTTTATTACAAGGTGGAAAGGTCCTATTCTAACCTGTGCTTCCAGTTTCAATCCCAAATACTGATCTTATTTCAGAGGAGTCTGGAGGTTTGTTGATGGTTAAGGGTTGTCACCAAAGAAATGAGAAGCATGAAGAGAAACAAGACTTAAAAACATGGGCCACTGAAGAGCAGAATGGGTAAAACACTTTCTTGTGCACACAGTTTTTAACAAGAAGAATGCACTCATTGCCTTGGGGAAGACACAGTTCCCAATATTTTCTTCCAGCTCTTAAGACAAACCAGTAGTAGCAGCAACAGTAGCAGTAGTAGCAGTCTCTATATTGATGTTGTCCTTTTATCTGAAATTAAAAGTTCTCTGGTCACTGGCACTACCTTTTATCCAAACACACATGATCTTTTTTCACATGCCATGAACTGCACTGGCTTAGGGAACAAAGCAGCTGGACATTCCCTCAACTCACCAGAATTACAGTGGGTGTTGTTCAGGCAAGAATGAGACATGAAGGATGAAAGATTTGAGGGATGCTGCCAGTTCTCTTGCTCAGAGTTTTGAGGAGCAACCTGCTGAAATACGCACTTTACCTTTTTCAGCCCAGCAGGACATGTCTTAGCAATGGCTCAGGCTCATGCATTACATGAACCCAAAGATACTGGTGATACCGAACCACATCCCTCTGTGACACAGCCTCCCTCTAAGAGGAGGTGGCAACCTGCAGTGCTCGTTGTCAGACATCCCCAGCCTGTGGCAAGGTAGGGAAGGTCCTGACCCCGCTGTACAAAGGGAACAGCAATTTCCCCACAAGGTGAAACAACCAACAGGAGAACTGAACTGATCCCACCTTCAAATCCTTATCTCCTGGAAGAGCCATTTTGCTTTCTAAGCTCTAAAGAGGTTCAAGGTGTCCAAGTTTCCAGAAAAAAAGGCAAAAAGTAGGGCTAGATAGTCTGCATGCATATGTATGGTCAGAAACTGGGGCCAATGTTTCCCTAATCACATCAAAATTTAGGCAGGCTCCAGGATTCCCAGTAGAATTTCAGAGTAATGACAAATACAGTAACTGAATTCCAGGAGTAAAGAATGCTGTGAATTGTGCATTAGCTTTCAATGCAAGCTGCTTAGAAGAGATTTACCAGCCAAATCTGGTTTAGTCAGCTTTAAGTAATGTCCATTTAAGGGGGCCAGGGAGGAAGTAGCAAATGTATGTTCAGAAAACAGGAGAACTACTGTGGAAAGCGGCCAGAAAAAAAAATTCCAGCAAGGCTTAACCACCAACACAATCTGCAGTCTCAGATGATTTGTTTTGGGAAGTGGAAGAACCTGGATTTTCCAGTGATGTTGTATTGCTCTTGTGCTCTCACTAGAACTTTCCGTGGTTATGATTAAACATGGCAGGAAGCAACACCACTTGTGCTTTTCAATGTATGCATTTCTGGCATGAGTGGCACGGGTACTCTTGTGTTTTGGTGACCTCAGATGGACATAAAGGAAGGCTCTGGAGGTTTTGAAGAGGATGAGTTAAGTGATTACCTACTTATCTCTCAGAATTAGAGTTCAGATTTCTTGGTAATGTCACAACCCTGGGGAGTGATGATGTGCCATCGAGATCCGTGACAGTGAGCAAGACAATCACTACACCCACCACACTCTTCACCTTCAGAGCTGGGTCACTTCACCAGCTCGGTCAATGAGCATTGGCCCTTGGAAAAGCTGTGTTGAGTGCTCCTGATTACTTTCTTGCCATTCACATATTTGGAAATGAACTCCAATAGAACGTGCTCCATGTTTTCTCCAGGGACTGAGGTGAGGCTTCCTGACCTCATAGATCCTAATTTCTTTTCCAATTTAATGAAAAAGCTGCAACTGAGCAAAAAAGTAAATTCCAAGTTTGTGCTAGATTGTTGAGACATAACAAGCCTAACTTCAACCTTCTGGTCCCAAGAGTTCTTCGAACACAATTAATCAAATCATGTCAGCCTCCACTGGATTTCCAAACATATTGAAGCAAATGAGGTTCACAGGCAGGTCACATATTTCATTCCCCTCACATCACTCTTAAGCTGGTGACTTCTATACTTTACAGTTCTGTGGCTTCAATTAGTTCAGCCACGTAAACAATATTTTCAATGGTGATGTCACAATCTCGGCTGCTACTGATGGTCTCAGGATGAAGAGCCATTTGGAAATCTTTTTTCTTTATCATTTATGTAGGCTCTTCAGGAGTAGTGAAGATAAATACTGCTTATAGTATTAGAGTGATATACTATTTTATACTCCATGCTATCAATTTCCTTGCTTTTTACTGCCTCTCCAGCCTAATGGAGCCAGCACAGTGAGGAAAGGTCAGGACACCATCACACCAGAAACTTCCCTTGCTATTTAGGAATATAGCCAGGCAGCACACAGCATGGAACTGAATTAGATTCCTGGTCTGGGAAGCCACAAAGGGCTCTTCTGTTTCTTCTCTGTAGTCATTCATGTCCTGTGCCTCTAAGGAGAATCCAGAAGGTGCCCCTCTGACAGAAAGGCTGACAAGAGATTAAGGCAGAGAGAACTCTTTTTTAGAACAGAAGTTGCAGTATTCTGCATTCTGGCGATCAAGGAAGAGACAGCAACAGGCGTGACAAGTCAAATCACACTGAGAGATCCAAAAGCAATTTTCATTGGAGAGTGAGGGATTATTTAGCAAGATTAATCACAAATAGATGTTAGGCTGCCCCTGATTTGGGTTCAGAACTGTGTTTATATACGAGTATGTGATAAACAAATCATAAGCTGAAAAATATAATATGATTTTTCAGAACATCTTTTGATGTTAGATCCAGGCTGAAAAATAATCTTCACTTGTAAATCCATGTCACCAAGTCTATAAAATACAAAATAAGAAGATTCAGATAAAAATAAGAATCATAAAAGCAGACCAAGCAAATAAAAAGAAACTATTGCTCCATACCTGTTGGTGCCAGTTTCACCACTTATCAGTGGGCAGTTGACAGTTGGCAAACAAACTTTAACAAAGAGGGAAAATCAATCTTTTTACTGCTTTTTCATACTCCATAAATAATCAACATGAGAAAAAATTAATCAAGAAAATCACTACTGAAAGAAAAGGAATAAGAAAGGACCTTTCTAAGAACAAAACCTCACATCCCAGTAATGTAAAATCACAACATTTCTCAAGAATGATCTTAACTATGACATGCCACTGAAAGAAGCATCATTTTTTGCTGTGACGTTTCTTTGTCAGGGAGACTAACAGAGAAACTACAGCAGCTATGTGTCCACATCTTCCTCAGGAAGGAGATTTTCACATCCTTCATCCTGCAGCTGTTGTGTAACACACATGTGAGCCCAAAACAGAGAAATCATTAATGACATAAATTAGCCACTTTGTTAGGGAATGTTTGCAAAATAAAAAGAATATAGAGATGATTTGGGGTTTGCAAATCTCATTTTAAGTCTGTGGGAAAGCAAACAAGCATGAATTTAGCTAATAATAAGAATTTACATATTTATGGCCACTGTGCTGAAAAGTACTGCCTCTTGGCACCAAAACAGGCTGAAAATATCTCTTGCATGTATTTATTTATTTGTTTATTTATTTATTTATTTGTGCATTTGTTTGTTTGATTGCTTCTTCTAAGATGCAGCTTCCACATTCCTTTGGAAAAAAATCAGGCATGAAGATGGCCATAATTTCATTATTTGCAGTGTGGAACATAAACTTCCCAGTAAGTACTGCACGGAGCTGGCAGGACTGTGTCCTCCAGATTCAGAAGGCAACTTGAAACAACAGTCTTTGAGTGTGTTGGTGCTCATCACATCAGTTTGGCAAAACTGGCTCGTGGTTTGGGGATATTGAATTATGAGCAGCCCAAATGGAAATGCCCCAGAGGGACCCCACTTTAATTTTTTCCTTCAAAGCTCTGTTCTCTTTATGTCCAACAACTGGAAAAATAAGGGCCCCAAATCACTGGTGATTTTTTAAAATTTTGTCCCCAGAAGCATGACAAACAAACCTTTAATGTCAGCATGGTTAAGTGTTACACCACTCAAAACAGGAAGGTATTTATTCACTGAAGAACTTTCCACCTTCTTTTTTGATTTTGGGCTATCAATACCAAATTTATTTCTTTATAGTCCATTGACTTGCCTGCAGATGACCTACTTTCCCTTGCCTCAGATAACGAAAAGGTTCCACAAATCAACCAAAATCTCTTACTTTACTGTCCATTTCCTTTTTTATTTAACAAATATCTTTTTGTTGACAGTGTTTGATGTGCAGCCAGCAGATTGAAACAGCTCCAATTTTGCAGATATAGTCCATTATTAACTTCTTGCAGTGTTTTTCATTTGCTGTCCTTGCTAGAGTGCATACATAGGCAGAGCTGGCTACAGCAATCCACAGTGGATTGAATACTCCGAGTACATCACCGTCACCACAAACCTTTCCAAATGCATTGTGCATTTTTATCATCAGCCACTTTGAAGTCATTACTGTACCACAGGAAATTTTCAACATAACTGACTTCCTTGTAGTTGTTAGATGCTGGCTTTTCTAATTATGATAGAGAAGGGAAGGGAGTAGATTAAAATACTTTCAGTTGAAATTAAGATTCTTTAACTGAAGCATTTCAACTATTGAATAAATAAATAAATTTAAACACAGTTGCAATAAAAATGAGCCTCTTGGAATTAGTCATAACTAGAAGTTGGCAAGCAGTTTATACTAACAACATACAATTAGCTGCAGGGATTTGACAACAGGCTTTTGCAGGAATTATTATCGAGTCTGTTGTCTTTCTGATTAATGCTATTAACTCTCGCTTATATGTCTTCACTGATCCAATTCTCCATATTCTATTATCTTTCCACCTGGACAAAAATAAAAGTCGGTCCTAAAATTGCCACTTTAGGGCCTGAATGTGACATTCACACAGGGTTTAAACAATAAATAGAACATGACTGTGCTGCTATTTATCAGATGGAGGACTACAAGAATATCTGATGCCACAAACCAGTTTCTGGCTTCCCACAGGCTCTGAACATGATGAGGCACATATGTCTGTAGCCTGATGCTCTTTGCATTCATTCAGGTACTGAATGATTGAGCTGCTTCTGAGATACATCATTCACAGAATTGGAGACGAGGAGTAATGGGGCTCTGCAAGAAAGAGGAACCTGCTACATTACCTGTGATCAGTGGGAAGCTCACATAAAGGGAGTAAAAGAAACTTTTCCCCTCTCACTTTCTTGTACGGACATCAAGACTGATCTTTGTGAGCATAAATACGCCACTCATCCACTGGCACCTTGTGTTCTTATTGTAGCAGATTCGGTTGGAAATATAAGGAGGCGCAGTGGATAATCAGCAGTGATATATGAAGAACCTGGTTTAGGCAAGTTCTACAGCCATCATGTCAGCAATCAATATTTAATTTTATCTGTGCATTCATTTATTCTAGTCATCTTCTCACACACTCATAAGATTGGAAATACATACTGATAAAAACATTAATTTGAAATTATCAGGGAAAAAAAATAAAAGGTGCTTGGTCTTCTGAAAAATCAGCTTTATTACTTGGCGAGTCTCCTTAGCTAAGTGCTTCACCTAATCAATTTCAATATTTGCTTTTTGTTTTATATATAACAAAGCAATAGAGATCATTGATTAAACATTAAAGGGATGTGTGGTAGCTCCTAGTGATCTGAATAGATAAAAGGGCCTATGTCCACTTTTTTATTGGAAACCACTGAATTGCTTCAGGGGGGCCTTTGTAGCCCTCTGGAAGCAAAAGCCTAAGCAATGTCCTGTGGCCTTACAAAATACTGGATATCTGCTGCATTCTTGTCCCTGTCCTTGCAGTCTATTTGGACAACAATGAAAGGGAAAAAAACTGATCCAGAAATCCGCAGAAACCTGAGCTGCTGTAGAAGTGCTTCATTTCGTGTTTACAGAGAAAATAAATGATACTGACTTCTTTCTTGCCAAGGGGGAAGCTGAAGTCAGAAAAGTAGAGATCTCATGGGGGAATCTGGCTTCTTACAACCTATCCCACAACAAGTAAAACCCCCTTTGGGTCCTGATCCCAACCCCAGCCAGCAATGGTTGAAATGGACTTACAGCAGGGGACTTCCCTGGGCTGCAGCCAGGGCACGCAGCCATTCCCAGCCCTGCCAAGGTGCTGTAGCACCCACAGGCTACAAATTCCCTGTTTGGGCTGTGGGGCCGGGGGTAGGGCTGGAACAAACACAGCTCAGGGGTGTCAGTGTGCTGAGCAACAGGCACCCAGTGAGCCCCCTGTGCTGCCCAGAACAGATCCTCTGCAGGCCGTGTGTGGAACAGGGCTTCTGCTCCAGGCTCCTGAGCTGTGCAAACTCTGCACAGCATCAGCTCTGCTGACACGTGCCTCTGAGCAGCCTGGCCTCAGCCTGTTCCCTGGTTACCAGGAGGTGTTTGAAAGGAGCCTCACTTTGTTATCTTCAGTTCCTATGCGTGGAAAGTCTCTTTCTGTGTGTTCAGGGACCCCACCAGGGTCTTGCTGACCTGTTCCGGGGATAGATGGGGGAGAGGATCCCACTGCTGCCAGAGCAGAAAATAAGTCCATTTTGGTACTGACAACACAGCTGAGGACTTCTCCTTTACACTCTTGCAGGTCTTCATGAGTTCTTTACGGCTATACAGTTTCTAAACTTTGTTCTGCACAGCTTCTTTTAATTCCAGCAGGAAACTGTCTGCAAAGTTCAGTATGGACTAACCAAGGTATTCTGAATTTGCTCCACACTGTATACTTGTCATAGATACACTGCATCAACACAAGAACACTGACACAAAGCACAAACCCATTAATGCTTGAAGAGAATAAATGTTAAAAAGTTCTGTTTATCCCTGCTAGTGAAATTTGCTCTGAAATCCTTCCAGGTTTGCACTCAATAGGATATTTATTTAAAAGGGACGGGAAGGAAAACAATAGAGGTAGGTGAAAATCCATCAAAAGGCATTATTCCTCTGCCAGGTGCAACAGAAAGGAAGATAAAACAGATAATAACACTGCTGGAACGGAATGCTGTTCAGGTTGATGGATGGCAAGAGCTGACAGCTCACAGAGACTGTGAGGGCAAGCTGTTGGGTACGGTGTCAGACTAAATAAATCTACACATCCTTGTTTCACCCAAACACAGCTCTATCACGAATGATACAGTCCATCACTGTGCCTTGTGCTGATTTCTTCAACTTTGAATGTGAGCTAACAGCACATTAAAAAATGGTGGGGGGGAATCACTGTTTCCTGCAGGAACCACCATGAGAGGTGAGGTACCATATTTGAGAAACTTTGATTCCTGTTTGTCTCACTGTGATTTTACACCACTGAGAACCCATGTACCAATGGAAATGGTACTCAGCAAGCTAATAGGACATAGCATTTGGCACTCTCTTCTTTGGGGATGATGCTAATATGTTAAGGGACATGGGAAATGGAAACAGTTGTAAAGAACAATCCATGCGTGGGAACTACTGAGAAATCTGGTGAGAGGGAAGGGAAAATAATTTGTGGTGCTGCACAGTGAATATATAAAAAATCTGGTATTGAAAGTGTTGCACTTCATTTATTTTTTCTTGGTGTTTTTGGTTTTTTAAATGATCATGAAAAAGGCAACATTTTCGGGTAGCTGTGGGATTAAATGCGAATAAAATAAGCAAGTTTTTAGTTTCACAAACTCATTAGCAAATCTTAGATTTTCTCCTTAGATTAGAATGACTGTGACAACATTGACATAGTTGTCAGAGAGCACTTTTCACTTCTGGGTCATAAAACACTGAATAAAGGTAGAAAAAAAATTATGAGCAGCACCTCATACAGAGAGAATCAGAGAGGCACAGTGATTTCTCAAAGGTAATTCAACAGGGCAAGAATGAAAACCAAGTCCTATAACACCTTTTATAGGTGTTATATTATTTATATCCACTGACCCATCCTGGGTCTGTGGGGCTTTCTTTTCCCTCTTAACCCTTCCTTAAAACTTGAGACTTGCCAGGGAAGTTGTATTTGTGGCAACACCTCCAAGAATGTCGCATGACTTCTCCTTAGAGGACAATAACACAGCTACAGAAGTTGAACTCACAGGAGACCTCAAGTTCTCAGAAGAGTAATTGCACTTCCATTTCCAGGCTGTCCTCAGGCAGTTTGATCTCAAACAGAGCCATTTTGGACAGATTGCTGTGAATGTTTCGGTACCCAGACTCCACTTCCAAAGAGGATTTAAAACAGGTGATTGAGCTTGGCTGGTCAATTTGTAACTAGAGGATGATGGGAAGGTGGGGAATTCTGCTGCTAAATTCTATTATTTCTTTGGCTCATTCTGCTTGTTACCTTGCAAGTGCATCTACTGACCCACAGAGGACCACAAACAGCAGACACCAGGCAAGTGAGAAAATACTTCATTTACTCCAAAGGTAACTGCACTTACTCTCCTCACCTTCACAAGGGAAGCAGTCTTCTTTTTGGAAGGTATTTCTGAATACCAGAATTTAGATTATGTACTGGTTTTACATGCCTTTATATCCCCCTTCCTGCATAACTTTAGATTGCTATAAATCTTGGGTTTGAGTACTCTGAATTTAGTAGAATTTTCTTTAGAAGGAGTGAGGGAATCTGAAACAAAAGTTTGCTGGGCCTTTCTGTTTCTGTCAGACTTGAAAAACACTCTTTTAAATGAAATCTGAATCAATGTCAGTATTTTTATACTGCTATCATTTAAAAACATATTTATTTTAACAGATGAATTTTACTCATCATGTAAAACTCCACAAACTTTTCTGTTCATCATCAGTGATGTATTAAAAGATGATCCACAGATATTAAAATTTCTAGCAAATGCTCATGGTCACTCTCTGTTCCACAGTGCAAGACAAACCTGCTGATACTTTAAGATGTGGCAGGTATGGCTCTTACAGCCAGTGGTGGATCAGGAGAGGGAAGAGCCAGAAGTACCCTCATCCCTTCTAGTGCTCCATGATCCTAAGGTACTGTAAGCCCTCTCCAGGCAATTGTGGGTCATGGCCAGCTGGTCAGACAATCATACAAAGGCGTGGTTGCAAAGATGCCATTGTCAAATTCCCACAGGGATTTTTGATGTGTTTATTATATGCCTCCAAAGACTGCATCTTCCCGGGACTAGCATGGAAAAGTACAACCTTCAACATTACAGGTTATAGTTAGGAATTCAACTTCCACAGGCTTTAGGTCACTTTAAAACTCCACTCCCAAGTTACCAGGAAACCAGGGACCTCTGGGTTTTCAGGCAAGGCACATTCTCTTCATAAGCTCTATTTGCTCCCCTAGCCTTCAGTGGCACCTAGTGGAAAAGAAGCAACTCGAAGAACAGTTGGGAGGGAAACTGCGACTGTGCAATCTTTTTCCAGCTCCATCAAACAACCTTCCTCCAACCCCTCTGAAGGAATAAGGATGTGGAGTGGCTATATGGAAAAAGAATAAGATTCTGGTATGGAGTAGAGCTCCTGGCAATAGGAGCCTGTTCTCTCAGGAAGGGCTTTCTGTTCAAAACAAGTTCAAAATTAGCACATGAAGGTGTAAAAAGAGCCAAATGCAGCATGATGGCAAAGCCAGCAATCCTGAAAGAACAGACAGGGCGCAAAAGTGATGAGGAAGGGTGGATCTGACCTGGGGGACAACTGAGACCATTTTACATTTCTTATTGGAATTACATGCAAGGCATTTTACCTTTCTAACCAGAGCAGATATTGAGTCATCACTATCCATTTACAAGTCATACTGGGCAGTTTAATAAATTCTATTTTTTCTTTTTATTTTTTCCCTTTTCTGACCATGTCCCTGTAATTTACTAATACCTGTAAGATTATATGTTGTTCTGGGAGAACACATGCTTTGTTTCCTGGTAGCTCTGTGCCACATTTCTATATTATTAGGGAGTCTATTTACAAACACTCCTTGTGGCTTCAGCTATTCTTCACGGATGGGACTTTAAGTTTCCCTGCCCCTCCTCTCCCTCACCATTCCCAGCTGTTGGAGTCCCTGATACCTTATGAAATTGGCACTGCCCATTTATGGTTTATTTTTTCTGATCATCTGTACTTCAAGTAGTACCTGGAGGGAACCAACAAGAAAGATGGAGAGAGACTTTTTACAAGAGGATGTAGTGACAGGATAAGGGGAAATGGCTTCAAACTGAAACAGTGCATATTTAGATTAGATAGTAGGGAAAAAGTCTTTAATTTGAGGTTGGTGAGGTACTGGAACAGGTTGCCCAAAGAAGCTCTGTATGTCCCATTCTTGAAGTTCGAGACTTGGTTGAATGCAGCTCTGAGCAACCTGGCCTAGCGAAAAGAGTCCCTGCCCAAGGCAGGGGAGTCGGAACAAGATGTTCTTTAAAGTCCTTTCCAACCCAAACCATTCCATGATTCAATGATTCTAATTACCTGACTTGAAGAAAAGTCCACAACCTTTTTCAGAGTGGTACTTGGGCTTGTGGCTTCCATGTCTTATTTACCATGGGAGAAATCTCTCCTATAAAGCTCATCTAGAGGTTGTCCCCCACAGTCAGTGCCATGGCACCTGCCTGAACTCTATTAGCTGTTGTGTCATAGAGTCACCTTTTCCATTTTTCCTCAAAACAGACGTGAAACTTCACCGGTGGCAAACTGAGTTGGCCACTCAGCTTCCACCAAACTTCTAAATATTAGTGTAGTTCTGCTTCTTCTTTTGCTGATGGGAAAATCACTCTGTAGCTTCAGTGGGGTGTTTGAGGAGTTCTCCCATGTGTTGATGCAAAGGTCTTCAATGAGTGTTCAGCTCCCTCGGTAGCCAGAACAGCTCTTTCCCTGGATCATACTTTCACTGCCTTTCTGGGAAACACTTGCTATTGTATTTCTGTACTCCACCCATTCCCATTTTGGTACTTATACCTTCAGTTTTCCTTGATGCTGTCACCCCTGAACAGTTGAAAAATGCCAAGCTAAAGAGTTCATGAGCAGGTTCCTTCTCCCTTTCTACTTGAGCCACAAAACCAGATGCTGGATTTGTTCTGGAAAGAACAGCACACTGATCACTTCTGTGCTCACATCTCTCTGGCAGAGTTTTCAAGAAAACAACCCGTAGAATGCTAAATACTGGACAGACTTTGAAAAGCCCCATTTCTCTCTGTCCTTTGGTTTTAGTCTTTTCCCATGGTTTTTTTTTGATTCATCTCCAAATACCAAGTGTGATGACTTCAGTCTGTGATGACTTTGCTGGGTAGGTGGTTTCTTTGTTTGTTCTACACATCGTCTCCATTCATCCAATTTTGTATGTATTCGCTCCATGCTACTGAGGCCAAAGGACAAAAAAATCCAGACAGGCAATTTATCAACAGCTGCAGCTCCATCCTGTGGAGCTACTGCATTGCCAACAGTACACGTTTGTCCTGTCTGGGTACAGCTTGTCCTCATAATGCCAAATATGACACTGCCAAAGTTTGCTTTTAGCATTAATCTTATGGCACCACTCACGTGAACTGCTTCAGTGGTAACCCAGGGTGTAATAAATGAGGGATTAAGACAACCTTGATTGCTAGAAAACTACAGTACCCTAAACCTGATGGAAATAATGAGTATTGCCCACTGTTTGTTAGACGACTTCAAACATTAGCTTGACAGGGAGGGAAAAAGTTTGTAAATGCTAGTGTTTAATAGTAGATCCAACAAAGTGTTTAATAGGTCCACCAAAGCCAGAACATCTCCCACCAACCTTATTTCATACAGCAGTGGGCTGTGACTGACACTTCTACCGTACTCCATGTACTGACTTGTTCTCTGTATTGGATTTTAAATGAAATATCTTTGTTTCCTGAGACCTTAGTTTTCCTAACAAATGGTCCTTCTTCTGCACTGCTTTCAAATGCATCGTATTTTCATGTGAATATCAAATAGTGTTTTATATTTTTCTACTGAGTAATTTCATTCTTCCAGCATACACACCATTTTCTCTAACTAATATACTCTGCATTTATCTTATCTCTTCCTTCATTTTTCCTTCTGTTAAGTGCTAACAGTGTAATGAAAGCTGCAAACAGATAGGTTTCATATCTGTTGATCTGATTACCTTTAATTTCAAAATAAGGTACCGTAATTTCTTTCCCCCTCCTGGGCTGTGTAGTACCCTCTAAAATCTATATTGCTTGTTGACATAACTTTAGAAAACCTTTTTATACCTTATAATATTGCTTGGGGAATATCGAGTACATAAAGCACTTAGCAGGGTGAAAGGATATGGCTGCAGTGCCATTTAGAATGTTTCTGGGACAGCAGAAGCATTTCGTTGTTTGTTTTTCTGTGTACTTTTTGTAATAACCAAGATATTTTCCACTCTCTTGCACTTTTGGAGGTCACTAAAGTCATGCTTGAACCAACTAGTCTAAATTTACTTCCAGAGCAAGTATTCCAGAATTTCTTTAATTTAAATCTGACAGAAGACATTTATTCTAGTCATTGCCAGTAAGAAGCAATGTGAAGTAAGCTGTATGGAATCTGCAGAGTCCAGCTCTGTACACCAGAAGTCCAGGAGCTTTTGTGAAAGATGGGACCTTTCCAGCACAAACTCTCCCATGGAGGGGGTGGTCCTGGTACTGCCTACAGAATAGGGAAAAGACACGATTTCCATCCTTTGTACAAAGAAAGTTGAAGATAGAATCATGTTTAAATCCATGTACAGATCCATATTCAGCCTTGCTAGTTCCATCTGCTTATTGATTCAAATGTGCCTGGTTTAATATGCATCTCTTGGGCAACTTTCATTATGTGAATAGTTTTAGAAACCAGTGCAGCAATAACAGATGAGAGTGAAAAAAGTTTGTAATGACATCAGGGTGATAGGTAGAAATCTTGCTTGGTGCCTGTCTATGCTCAGGTCAGACTTAGTTACTACTATGAAACCTTCCTTTCATAACTTTTTTTAAAAATCCAGAGAGGATAAAATTAATTAGGAAAACAGAGCTATTTGGCAGATGAAAGTCCCACCTATCAAAATAATGTGCATCTGTTCAGGACTTATATGCCTAATTTCCCCCAAATAGCTGCAGAATAGCAACTGCTATTTTTAGATTTTGTGGCTAGCCAAGGGAAAAATAGAAATATACAGCTGGAATACTGCATATGTAGCATTAACTAGAAAAGCTTGTTTTCAAAGAACATTTGCGATGTCTTTTCCAGATTCTCCTTCCATCATCTGTAATATCCTTCTTGGTGTTTTCTATCTTCTGAAGAACTGGGTATTCTCCAGGAGCATGATCCTAGCAGGGGCTAGTACTCCTCAAGCAGTGTGAGTAGTTATCACTGGTGGTTGATTGTCTCCGGAGCCACGGTCAGCCAGGAATGCCATCTGTCTTCCAGGGACTCGCAGCATTTCACAGGATGAGCTCTGAGCTGGAGGATTATAAAAGTCTATGCTGACTGCTAATGTCTTTCCTCATTAACAACACAGGGAGGAAAATGAAAGGTATAGCACCACACTGCAGTGAATATAGCATGTGTTTGCATCCAGACCTTAAGATACTGAAATTTAAGTAGTCAAAAAAAAAAAAAAGAAAAAAAAAAATCTTTAAAAGAGTCCCCGGTAAAGACACAGTGCTTTTATACTAAAGCTAACCTTGATACTGGGGATGGACATAGAAAGTGAGAAACAAGCTGGTACTACCTTTCTCCTTTCTGCTATAACAGAAATCATAGCAGACAGATCTTCCCTGCCTGCATCACAGAAGGTGGGATCATGAGGACATGCTGGGAGATCAGGCACTGGTGATTTCTTCTGCCTAATCACTTGGTTCTGCTCCCTCAAACCCTCTCTCTCCCCCATCTTGTCCACATCGGGTAAATGAACCCCATTTTCGCTTGCGGCAGGTGACATATGCTAATGAATCTTCAATGCTGTGTGCTCTGGGAACACCCAGATGGTTGTTGGGTCCAACCGCCGGCACAGACCACCAGAGAAGTGCTTGGGGATGAGCAGGTCCAAGGCTAACCCAGGAAGTCAGTTTGCAAGCTTGGGTCATGGGAATCAGTGGTCAGGAACAGGCATGGCTGAGCTGGAGAGCAGGACTGTCCCCAGCACGGCTGGGACAGAGGCTAAAGGACCAGTCCCTGGACCCATGAGCAGGTATGGAAGAGATCCCATGTGAGACTCATTAGGGCCATTAAGGCTTATTGTGCCCCCAGAGCTCCAACAGCCCCGAGGAAACATATGACCAATGAATGAAAAGCCTGTTATCAAATTATTTCTGCCACCCTTGAAGAAATTCTGTAATAGCATCCAGCTATATTGTTGCCATCTCATCATGGAAAAGGTGCTAATTGTCAGCTGATAATGAAAAGGTAACACAAAGGTATTGTAGCAGATCTCTGAAGTGGCTCAGCAGTCAGCCTCTATCTGTGGTGAGAGATGTAAATTCAATACTCACATCAAAGGATGCAGTCATGCACACAGCAAACTAAATGAGCGTGGGCACTTATTGACCATTCAGATATTTTATGTCATGGGAAATATCAGGATGGAAAGGAAGGGTGATTGGAGGGCTACGTGCAAATAGTTTGGATCTAACCTGGTCCTCCTCTGAACCCAAATTCACAGCTGGCTTTGGCCATAAACATAATTATAAACATCATTTATAAAAGCATTATAATTTATAATTATAAACATAATTCATAAAAGCATTTAATCATCTAAGTATGCATAAATAAAATTTGCAATGAGGCTTAATGAGCTCCTTAAAACTTAGGGATATATTTGTGTGCCTCCATGTATTGAGATAGGCTTAAGAATCCACATGCATCTTCTGCAGAGCTGGGGTCACAGAGACTAAAGCAGAGATGATGATGTTTATCCTCTTCCTGACACATACCTCCCGGAGTCTCACTGCCTGCTTTACATCATCAGGGCATAGACCATCACTCACTGTATGTGTATGTCTACATACACTGAAATATACATACGTGTGTGTATGTATATATATATATATAAATATATATATAAATAAATAAATATATAAAGGGGGTGGAGCTGGTGTTGTAACTTGGCTGTTCCAGTGATAGAAACTGTAATATCATTACTCTTGATTTTGGTACTTATGCATGTGTGTGTATAAAAAATAATAATAAAAAATACACATTCTGCCACTTTATCTTACAGTGCCTTAGATCTTAGTGGTACATATCTGTGGGGAAGGAAGGCAAACACTTCCACAAAGCAATGACAGAAAGGATTTTGAGCAAGACATGGAGGGCAGATTCATCCTGCTGCAATACAAATTAGGAATTTGTTCCTTTGTTATCCTGCAAACTAGAAAAATAGTCAGCTTAGAAGTGATTTTTTTTCTTTTTTTTTTTCTTGAGCAGAAGAAAATATTGATTTTCTCTGCAAACCTGCTAGGATATGAGGCTACCACAGGACCACAGGCATGTTTAACCTGGTTTGAGCTGACCAGCCATGCTCCAACCTGTCACACTCTAACAAGGATAAAGTAAAACTTGTAGCCTCAGCAGGGGACAACTTCAAGCTTTGTAGATGTGGGCATTGCAGCATAACAAGACTTTGTTATAGATAACTCCCAGAGAGGGAAGTGTCATATAAGGCAAATATTTTTGCAGCTTGTAGCAAATGTATTTAATGACTGTCACTCATATTGTACCAAAACTCCTCACCCAATATATTTCATATGAAATTTTAATGTAACATTTATTACTTGAAAACACCTCTCTGCAGCTGAGCATGGGAACTACAGGACTCCCACCAGAGTGTGTATCACAGGTAATGTGAGGATACTCGACAAGTTTCTCTTCCTCACTCTGGAAAAGTCAGAGTCTGAAGTCTGGGGATAGTCTTGTACCGAAGTCCAGCAAGAGGCATTAGAACTCAGCACATAACCAAACCAATATTCTTCAAAAAGCAGTGAAAATACAGTGATATTAGGGGTCAGTAAACTTATCTGAAGGACTGCTAAATCCAAACCACAGCACACTGCTGCATAACTACTAAAAGCACCTGAGGAAGATGGCCTGCAAGGATGGTGTTTTACATCTGTATTTCAATTTACCCTTCACAGTACTCAAGGAAAAATAGAGGTCCTTTTGTGAAAAGCTGGGCACAGCTCTTGCCAGATGATGGGGCATGCACATGGAGGGATTTATGTGCAGAGCTCCTGCCTGTGAATCACAAAAACCCAAGAGGATTAGTGCTTCAGGCTGAGAAATGTGCTCAGCAGTAGGCCTTGGCCCCGGATGGGAGAGTCCAGCAATTACTCACTCTTGCTCTGTTTTCTGGACACTGCGTATAAGCAGGCAAAGCAGCAAACAAAACAAATGAAACAAAATCAGAGACTCATAATAAGAAAGTAGATATGGCATAGAATTAATGTACTGCACTATAATATTCCTTGATCATAAATCTAAATGCCAACTAAAGGGTATTCTTGTTCTGGATCAAAACAAAGTATATTTATCTAAAAGACACCAAGGCAGACAGATCCACTGTATTTGTGGTTGAGAAGCACATTTCCAGCCTTCAATTTAAATGGAGTCGGAACCATTTAATCTGTTCTTTATTCTGCCATCAGCCTGGGTTTCTGGAGGTATTTTCAGCAAGCATTAGTTTTCAGACACAGACATATCTATGATTTATTTATATGGGACTGAATCAGAAAATATTTAGTTCAAAACAAGGAAACAAGTCCTGGTGTCCATGGAAATTTTGTTTTCAGAATAATTACAAGGTTTCAAGAGTCAGTTCATTTAAATGGCTAATTTGTATTAGACAAATCTGGCTTTGCATAGTATTAAGAGAATCATCTGAGTGGAAGTAAAATTACTCTTCATGGTAAAGACCCATCAAGCCATCATTTCCATTTTCTAAAAAGTCATTTGAGTATGTTTTACACTGTTATGACCAGACAACATATCACATCTGGGTTTTAGGAGATTTCGCTGCATAGGCCAAAAAACCAAAGTGGAAGAATGTTTTTCAGATCATAAAAATATATCTACTTCTAAGACTAGTACACTCAGTCCAGTTTCAGACATGGGGCACAAGCTGGGTGCAAGATGGGCTGTAAAGTAGTTTTTGTTTCCCTGCAATAACAGGCTTTGCACAATGCTCACCATGGAAAGTGAGGGGCTGTGCTTTCTTTTGAAGAATGAGATACTGCCCAGTATTTTTTTCTTCTTCAATTCACATCTCTGAGAATTTGCTGCTCTAATTTAGTGACTTAGGTGGAGTTATTAGAAGAGTAGAAAACAATCATTCCAAACCTCATTAAAATGACTCAGGTCCAAGCGAGTCTGGTGTAGTCGTGAGAATATAAAACAAATGAAGAGGAAAATGCTGTTAAAACTGAAGAAATCAAAATCATGCCACTTTCTGGTTTTCCATCCTTTTGAGAGGATCATCCCCACTCTGACTCAGATTCCACCTACTTATAATAACTACCACAGACATAAAAAAAAATATTCAAACTCTTCTTTGTGTCTCCTTCACCACCCTGAGGTAATCCCTTTTAAAATCTTCTCAGTGCTTAACAACTCTGATCAGAGAGGACAGTGCTCAGAGATTGTGGAGGCCTGTTGCTCCACACTGCTCAGCAAAGAATTTACACTTTTATAATGCCTAAATCTGTAGCCAGCTTGGGCACTGGTCTTGGTGAATAGTCTCTCTATTTTGTAAAGGGCAAAATGAGCCTGCTGATCTGAGTCTTGGCAGAAGGGAAATGTACAAAATGTGTAGCTGCCTGGCTTCAAAGGTATGGTCACAAGCCCTGTGAGCACAGCAAGAAGCAGATGGGATGTGAGGCTGAGCTCTGCCAATGCTGCTGGCAGTGCAGATGTACCTGGTCCCCCTGGGGCAGTTTCTGTGACTTTCTGGCCCATAGGGACACAGAGCAAGAGGGGTCTCACCTTTGGAGGGACCAGCTGAGGGCTCCAGAGAGAGCACTCAACATCAGTTTGCCTGACAAGAACCATTTCTGAGCATGGTCCTGTCTCCTAACATCACTTCGAAAGTTTCAAAATGCAGCAGAGCTGTGTAAATAGTCATAATAATCAGAATGGGTTTAACTGCTTGCGGCTGAAAATGAGATAATTTCATCAAATTTACAGACAGGTGTTTGGGTTGTGATTTCATTTTTGTCTTATTTGATGTAAATACAACAATTGCTGAGGCCACACCAATTTTCCTAGATAGCCTCTGCTGAGGGCACGAAGATTCTTTTCCATAGTTCTCCATACTACATGTATGTCCCTGAGCCTGCAGCATGCATAAATTATAACAATAATCTATACTTATTTCACATTTTATTTAAAATACCTCATAATTAAATTATTTCTTGAAGCTAATGTAGTCTTAGTGGGAGAGAATAAAAATTTCTTATTAATTTTATTAGGAGCTGATTAAATATTTACCAAAATGCACTTCTGACAAACCTAATTAGAAATGCTATTGAAAAAACCTCAGATAGATGCTTATGAAATATTTAAATGTCTGGAATAAAACACTTAAAACTGCATTTAAAAATTACTCTGAAAAAAAAAGGTGAAATTTTAAAATCAAAGTAAAACCCCCTGAATAATAAATGTATTTTTTATGACCCCAATACATTTGTGAGAATTTTTCTGTAACAGCTTTGCAACACTGACTTTCCATGATGCTTCAATTGTCATGTTTTCTGTGGAAAATTTATGGTGGTTCTGTGTAGCCGATATTTTCGTAACTGATTCGAACTGCATTTGCTCAGGTGAAAGTTAAATTCAGATCACAGAAGTGCTCTCGTGAAGCCACACTATTTACTATCACAGACAGATCTAACCATGGACTAAAAACATTTACTGAGCCAAAATCAATTTTTCTCATGTTTGCTGCCTCTCAAATGTCACTATGAGCATGAATAGCTCCATCTCAAAGGCTGTTTGCTCAGAGGAAAGCGAATGCAAACACCAGCATCATTCCCATGCTCAGTCTTCTCCTTCCTCTCCCAGCAGCAGCAGAGCAATGTGATTGGTACTGAGGCTTCTGCATTACCAAACTGCAGGACACAGTCACTTTTTTGGTGGAAGCTGTTGATCTTGTGTTCTGGTTTAAGAACTTTTAGCTTTCTATATTCTTACAATGTTGAGGGAACAATGTGTGTGTTCCAAGGTAGGGGATTTAGTGGAGTGCTGTTCCCTCCACTATCACTAGTGGATAGTTCTTCCTTTAAACTTTTGCTGATACTTTGCACAAAGAGATGAAATTTTAATTCTCCCTGCTCCTGTTCAGTGTGTTGTGCAGTTGAAGAGTCTCTTTTTTTTTGCCTAAAGGGGGTTGCATGAAGGCAACCTCATCATTCAGCACCGAGGAAACATGTCACATCACATAAAAATTAGACATTGAGATGAGAGCAGGATGAGTTTCCCAGATTCCTGGATTATGGGTCAAACAATCTTGGTCTGCAGAAATCTCACAGTTCCTACTGTAGATGATTCCTGAGGTCTCTTTGATGAGTGAGGAGCAGTCAGGAAATTCCTTGGTGTCACTTTGGACAAAATTGATTGCCTTCAGGCATTCTTGCTAAATCTTTAATCAAGTGGTGTTTCATCTACAGTCTTTGAAGAACAATGCTAACTGACCAAACTTTATTTTATAAAGTGCATGGAGGTGTCAGACATATCAGCACTCCCATGTGCACCCTTTTCTAAATATCAGCTAGCCCCAGGGAAGCAGGGAGAAAAGGTGAATAGTTTTGGAAAACAGTGCAAAACATAGCCTGGCTACTTCAGAGAACAAGAGGGGAAAATATACCTGGTTTGCCCATTTGAAATATGCCCTAACAACCATTTCATAGGGAGGGTCTTTGAAGATGACACTTGAAATTCAGCAGAGCTGCTTCCATTTTTTCCCTTGCTGTCTTATGCACATAGCAGTGATATGCATCTTACAGCTTCCGGGAAATTTCTTCCACATTTGGTTAGAGGCTTTGAAAAATCTCTCTGTGCACAGATACGATCAAAACTTGTGAAAAGCTCAGAGAGCCTGTCTGCAGCAAAATGTTCTTACCTGGGTCTGCAGGGACAGAGCAGAACTTCCTCTTCAGCATCTTCTTTCTTCCACAAGGGAGTGAGCTCAGTGGCAGAGCCTCAGAGAGACTCTGCAGGACCCTGGGCTGTTTTGAGCTGTGGTTCAGCTCTCACTTCCTTTACTTTACTTTTTTCCCTGCCAAGAGTGCAGAAAGACACGGGAAGTTGAGCCTCTGTGCCCAGGCTCCAGCCCTCCTGAGTGCAGGATATGTTCCTGCCTGGTCCTGGGTGTGACTTGATGCTGGGCTGAACACACACTGGGGAGCAGAAATCCCCCCTCAGTCGTGCCCAGGTCTTGCATTAGAGTACGAGCACAGTAGCGAGGAAGCTTTGAGGGGCAGAACACAGCGAGGATGTCTGCCTCTGGGAAGAGATTGGGATTGCAAACAGGAGGCAGAAGGCAGCAGAAGAGGAGAGAGAAAGAATTGAACAATGGAGATGTGGAACTGCAGGAGAAAACCACAAACAGGAGATGAAAGAGAGGGGCAAGGAAGCAGCAGAGGTAGATGAGAGCACAGTGAGA
Organism: Falcunculus frontatus; assembly: GCA_013398115.1. Taxonomy (NCBI): domain Eukaryota; kingdom Metazoa; phylum Chordata; class Aves; order Passeriformes; genus Falcunculus; species Falcunculus frontatus. Next base: position 861,893 of record VZRV01004673.1, read on the forward strand.
ATGGAGGCAGGCTGCAGATGCAGGGACTGAAGAAGTGCAGCCACTGGTGAATCCCATCCTGCACAGCCTGGAGCTGAACTCCAGGAGCTGTGAGAAAAAGAGAAAAATTCACATATATTTTTTTTCCTATCCTTTATTTTATGACTAAACAATCGTGGTACCTGAGTAATCCAAGAATGGTCCCTATAGAAAAGGAGTTACACAGATGAATAGGGTGAAGGTACTGGTTATGTGGCAATTCTCAACCGTGACTATTATAAAAGCAGAGCTGATAAAAGAAAGAGAGGCATAAGTAAAGACATAAAAGGAATAAAAAGAAGATAGAAAACAATAGACTTAATGGAACAGAAATGCTGTGAAGATAAGAAGTCAGAATGAAATTGGGAGATGAAAGAAAAAAAGATAAAAATGAAGGAAGGTGCTAGAACAGCATTTCTCAAAATTTCTGAAAGCAGGGGTGTGTTTGGTCTCGTCTGTCTCTCTATGACCTCCAGTGGGTACAGACACCTGGTAAAATATTTTTGATGTTGTAACAGTGGCAAGGATCTTCATTAATGAGTTTATTAGACATACAGGTACGTAACTGTACAAAAACAGTAATAATGAGAGTAAAAAATATACAAATAAGTAAATAAAATCTCAGGCATGGGAGACTCAAACTGCTTGCCTGAAGAGCTGAAGAAAGAACCGAATTCAGCCCCAGAGTATTACATCTAGGAGCCTAAAATGAATTAATTACAGCAAGAGCTCCCTAGCCATAATTTTGTCTCTAATGTACAAGGTCACTGCCTAATCCTGCTCTGGGAGAGCAAACCCAATCCTCACTTCACCCATATTCATACAGTAAAGTGATTTCTGATGTAGAGCATTTGGCTTTAAAATAAGCCTTCAGCATGTCTGGAAATTCCCTGTGAGCCTCCTATAAAACATGACCTCTTTGTACCAGAGTGGCCTTTCCCGTGCTTAAAGACCCAAAGTTTCTGAGCTGAGAAACATTATCATTTACACACTTGTGTGCTGCTGTCTTTATTCTGTGAACTGTGACGGGGTTTTGCTCAGTAATAAAAAAAGTATAGGAGCCAGGACCCTGGAGTGGTGATCAATAAGTAAATATCACCCTTTACTTCATGGTACAGCACCCTCAAGGAATGGATAGATTTGGATTTGAATTTGTGCTCCTGGTCAAAATTACGTATGCAAATTCTTGAACTTCATTAAAATTGTAAAACAATCACTTGATTTTTCTGATGACAAAAACTCAGAGCTGCAGTTTCACAACCAATTAAAATAACACAAGTAATGAAACAGAAAGATGCTAATTGCATGTCATAAAAGTGCCTGTCTCCAGATGCATTTTACATTGCCTATTTCCTCTCCATAAAAATGTACATATTTATCTCTTTTCACTAAGCACAAAATTGAAAAAAAACTTTATGCTTATCTGGAAATACATATTAAACCTAGATATCAGCTTTATTGGATGCAAATTTATTTATCTTTTTCATCTCAAGGGACTTTTAAATTAAGGGACATTCAACCAAGAGTCAGTGAAGGCAAAAGGATCATTGATGAGCTAAGCTTACTACTGCACTCCAACCTTGATCCTAATATCTATGTACCTTCTAGATATTTGTATGTCTAGCAGCATAACATTATGGCAAAGAATTTTGGTTTATTTTCACATTAGAAAAAATAGAACAAATACTTTCTACTGATTTTTTTTCAATATTTTTCAGTTGTTGAGGAGAGAAACATTATGAAAAAGGTATCTGTACAACATTAGGACAGTGAACATTATGCAAAAAGGAAAAGGAAACTCCCACCCTGTGTTTTACAGTCAATTCCAATTACTAAAATTAAAACCTAGACTATTGATTTTGGCACTTTGTTTTTCCCTCTCCTCATAACTCTTTAATTTCGGTGAGCAGAACAACAACATTGTATATTAAGAACAGGCTCAAGGCCAAAGTTCCTGACTTTCCATATGGCTGAAACACTGCTGGAGCTGGCTGTGGGTGACCTGTCAGGAACGTCTGTGGGGTGTCCTGGGGGACTTCCACATACCTATGATTCAGAGCTGCCATGTAGCTGTGAGTGAAACACAGATCTTTAATTTTAGAAGTATTAGAATAGGGCCAGAACCATAATGCATTGATCGATATCCCTGCTGCCGTCTCTGCACTGACTGCAGTGGAAGATGATGACTCAGGAAAAAAAAATTGAAAAATAAAACCCATAAACTTCTATTTTATACATGCCATGACATCAATATTTTAGAAGTACTGAATAAATTCCTAAGATGCATTGCTCCTGGGCTGAGTCAGGCTTATAGCTAACTTTTTATAATTAAATCCTTTATTCTAAATGTGCAGCAAACCAATTCACTCATGCTGAGGAGGGAAAGGCAGGTCTCTGTAACTCACCGTTATTGTTGCAGCATTTAAGCCCAGGTGTATATCTTGCACTAGTATTTACAAGTTGGTTTCTTTTGCCACTGTGATCTCCCAACTGCAGTTGGGAGACCCCACAGCATGAATTTCTCACTTACCTGAAACCCACATATTCAGTATAGAAATTCAAACTAATCAGTTAAGGAGTCTCCAGTACAGAGGATCACAGGAAAGCCAGGACAGAAAGGGATCTTGAGAGCCCAAGGCTGGTGGAGGAATTCTTCAGGATGAAGTTTAGGAATAAAGGGAAGGCAGGTGGGTGCTTGCCCTTGCAGCTACATGCTAAGCAATTTCCATCCAAAATCCTTTCTACCTTCTCTTCCTGCAGCCCCCGTTTCTTGTTCCTCCATACCTGAGGTAAGCTTCCTTGCTGCTGCACACACCACTGAGGTCATGGCAGAAGATTAACAGTCTCTGATGACAGCAAAGATCTGATTGAACTGTTATCATTGAGCATCTCAGCCCATTCTTCCCTAGATTTAAATCAGTGCGTTCCATACGGGTTATTGAAATACAGATTATCAAAAGGCTGCTCTCTTTGTGTATATGCCTCACTGAATCTCATAGAAATACAAAGCAGCTGCCATTTGCATTGCTGTAGGAACTGCACTTGCTAAAGCTTTCTGGAAAAGGCAAGAACCAGAAATCGTTCTGTCCCCTCCATCCATAAAATGGGGACAAAGTTACATTGCACAAGAGACGGTGACAGGGAGGAAATACCTGTAAGAGCCCATATTAGTCTAATTCTGCTATTTTATCCATCAGAAGAATCTCCTCATAAAAGCTGTCCGCTAGAAAGCTGTAACATGAGCCATGGCAGGCAACTGAGTGCCCAGAAGTGGCTTTTGTCCACACGTGCATGGATCCCCCTCTTCTGTAGCAGAAAAGGTCACACATTGGGTTTGTTTCTGCAGACCAGATTCTACACAGTGCTGGTAAGCAGGTCAAGTAAATAACTGTTGCACTTGTAGCATTTATTTCCGAGAAATCCTGAAAAAACCATGGCTACTCTCTCAAAATAAAGGGTGGCAGCCTAAAGGGTAGAAAACTGAATCCCGGGTCAATCTGCGTAGTTTTAATCTCTAAGCCCTTGGGACAGACTGTGCAACTAGAGATGTGGTAAGAACCCCAGCAACTCCCGGTGTCAGTCATCCCTGGCAGAGAGATCCTACCAATGGAGACAGTGACCTGCTGCTTTGGCTTTGGACAGGAGAGACAAAATGAAGTGTTTTAACTCCTTTCCATTATGAAACCTGAAAAAAAGGTACTAAGAGTGAAAAACTCAGTGCAGGAAATTACAGCTCTATTTCTTTGAAAATCCAGCACAGTCTGCTCCTAAAACATCTGACCCTACAATGCTTAAGAGGTGTTGGAAAGTGTATGTGAAACTGGAGGAAATTGTCTGCCTGAAGTCAGACGCGTGGCACACGTGTTAACAAATACAGTGTTTCTTGGCTATAATTCAAAATTTTATACTCGGTCATATTGGCCCTTAAATGACAACTTTAATTTCTTTAGCATGCCAATATTATTTTCATAGGTTTTCAGTCAACTTTTTTTTTTTTTTAATTTTTACAACCAGTTATTAAGTATAGGGCTCTAAAAATAGCAAGTGGTGTAAAGTTTAAACATCACTAAGCTGTAGCTGAATATAAACTAATAAATCTGTTGTTATTCATTACCCTACTTTTATTTCCCTACAAAGGCCCCAGTCCTGTAACTGCCTCTACAGATGTATTAAGGCAATCTGAGATCTCAGATTCAGCATCAAGCTGGATGTGGTCCCGTCTAACTCTAATCATTTTGAGTTCAGCTGAGTCCATAGCCTGTTGTGTCTAGATAGGTATTAAGTCATTGCCTTGAATTTAGAATCAAAATAACTGGTCATCAATAAAAAATAGGAGAAAAAAAAATCGGTATTCACAATGTAATAAATATGTAAGCCAAATTGAAGATGAAAACAAGTATAAAACTTTATTTTGTGTCCGAGAGTTCGAACACACAAAGCCACGATCGAAAAGGAGACAGTGCCAAGCCCGGGGTTGGAACTGGGTGAACACAGATCTGACCTCTATCGCATCAGACCTCCCTCCGTTCACAACAGCTACCTCCGCTAGCTTGTTTATATATAGTTTCTTTCCCGTAAAGTCCGGATTTGAGGTATTATTTTTGTTAATCAACTTATTCATGGACTCTGCCATTCATGGAACTGGGGTGCACAAAGCACATCCTGGGCTTGATTGTTCCCTCATCACCAGGGGTTGTTATCTGATGGTCCATGATGTTCCTTATCTGGGTCCTCGATCCGGCCGTTAGCACCTGAGCTGGGAGGGGATCTTCGGAGATGATCTAACCGGTGTGGCCGAGGAGGTCTTCTCGGAAATGTATTCAGCTCAATGCTTTCTTGATTAGTCGTTGTACTCTGTAGCTCCGTTTTTGGAATGCAAATTTGTTCCCTGGGTGAGGTTACAATTTTTCTCCAGACAGGTTTGGCTTAAAAAACTGGTTACAACTTAACTTAGTACATATTTCGATTATTACATATTTGAGCACGAATTCCTCACTTTTATTTATAACAACAATTAGTAATATTAACAAAAAATGAAACCTCAGACTGGACCTAAATTTTGGACATTTATTTTGATAGATCTCCTTCAAAGCAATATCTCTGTGAACTAAGGGACTGGTAAAAGAGCCACAGGGAGGAGTAGGTAGTTTATAAAAGCAGACAGGACTTTGTTTTTTTAATCAAGAACATGCATGACTGAAAACTGTATCCAAACCCAAAATATTTAACTTCACAGGCAAGGGTGATGTCAAATATTAACTTCTCACTGATGCATCCTAATTTTGGAAATTAATTTTTGTCTTCAGTACAGATATAAAAAAATGTAGATAAATGGTCCAATGTCTTCCATGATTAGTCTACTTTTTTTTTTTTGTGGGTCTTTCTGTCAGCCAGCTGGTTTCTTTGCTCTTCACTGAATCCAGCAGGAATTTTGCCTTTGCCAGAAATTTAGAAAGTAAACAGGGAGAAATTCATTGCCACAGGACATAGCAAGTACACTTGCTAAGACTTAAGACTGTATCAAATATTAGAAAGTTTAAAGAAATTTTGAGGAAATTGTATCTATTCTCCCTAGACAAGTGACTTTTTTTACACTTATTAACAGTTTTCAGAACTGAACTAATATTCTCAAAAGTCAGACACAGGTGGCACCTCGCCATTAATACACAGAGTCATCCTGCTGGTTTATACCTGGTCTTCTCGAACAGCTCCTGAGATAATCTCCTCTGTGTTTTGCAATGCCAGGACTCCAAACGGCCACTCCCAGAGATGTGCTAAGCCATTGTTACATCCATAGCTGCTCAGTTCCCCTCCTCTTCCCACTAACTCACAAACAACAAAAAAACCCCATGTGAGCAGCACTTAGCTCATTTCATGCTTTAGGTTGTGTGAGAGGGGATTATTTTTCATTCTTGACCACTTAGCTGTTGATTCCACAACACAGGATACATGATCAGGAGGAAGATAGCCGTATAGGCATCTACACAAAAATCTTGAATGATAAAGAAAAGACATGCTAAACACCCCAATGTGCTTAAAAGGCAGTAATTTTAGGCCGTTTAACAAACACTCCCCTCATAACCTATCACAAATAGTCCCAGTCAATTACCCATTCAATATATTCAAGTGAACAAACACTGCCTATTGAAAAGGAACCATCATTCAGTCTGAATTCAGACCTTTTTTTTCTTTATGATTAGTTCTCAAGCTTCATTTTACTTAGTTGAATGTAATTATATTTCAGTGCCAGATTGAAGAATTTCTACAAAGGGGTCTTTATCCCCACTTTTCTCTTTGCACTTTGTTGTGACTCTTCAGCACTGAAATGTGTAGACCTGTATAAAGATCAGAAGCACATTTTTTTCCTTTCTGTGTCCCAAAGACCTGAGTCTAATTTGTAGTTCCAGGTTTATGAAGTAATACTTATTCAATTCTGCTTGAGTTCTCATTATGTACAGCCGAGACCTTTTGTGCTTAATATTCACCTTTTTCATGAAGAAATATTTGTAGAAAGCAAAAAAAAAACAAACCCAAAAAATGCACAGACAACCTTTATACAGCTCTTCACAATCTGAATCTCCTGCTCTGGCTCTGCTCACAGGCTCTGAGAAATCTGGGTATTTTATTCCGTTGTTCTTCCCCTTAACCTGCAAGAGGTTGAAAAGAAACTCTCACTTTTCCTGAGGCACTGGTTAACAGGGCACATACCAGCAAAGTGGGACTGTAATTTGCTGCCTCTTTTAAGCCACTAGGAAATGTCAATGCATTTGTAGTCCCATAAAATTGGGGAAGTCTGTACACAGTGAGCCCACTTCTATATATAGCTCCCTCACTCATCATCCACAGATGGCACATTTGAGATGACGAGCACAGTAAAAACACTGAGCCACTATGTTTATCTAAAACATGTATTTTTAATTACATACTACATTCCAGGTTTCTTCACAGCTTTCACAGTCAGGAAGGAATAATTTGTTTACATTTGACTAGAGCAAGTATTTCATTTGCCTGCTAATATGGGGCATGCATTCCAAGATGGAGCTGAGGAATATGGCAGCAAAGATCAACAAATGGTAAAATAATGTGCCAAAGCCTGCCAAGTATAATCATTGGGGCACATTTAACACAAACTACATTTGTGTGATAAAATCTGTATTGTTCGTGAATATCAGAAGGGCCCTCCATAAAAAGAAGGGTTTTTTCTTGTCATGTTTATAAGGCTGCTCTGCAGTGATGGTGAGCACAAGAGTATGGCCACTTCTCTCTCTGCCTCACGACTGTGCACTTTGCATTGTTTGCTTTTCTATCTCCAGAATGGCGTCATAGAGAGCAGAGGCCCTTAAAGTTTCAACAGCAGATTGGCCCCACAGATAAATCACAAGAGTAAGAACCAGTATTCCTGTGGTCTCTTGACCTAGTTATATCCCTGTTTTCTCTCATTTCACTAGAGCACAAAATGCCACATTTTCTACACATCCAGACACAAAAAGTGATAAACTTACTAAGTACCAACTGAAATACATTTGAACACTAAATGTGGATAGGCAGCATTTCATGAGCAGTGGGACAGATAAAGATACAAATACACATAGTCAAACCCCACATCTTTTATAGCACTCCCATGTTCCCAAGCACAGCTTTCTTTTATAGCCTGTACTAATCCACTCCTGCCTGGGAATTCTGTGTTTAAGGCTTGGCAAGCCTAAGGTGCCCCATGGCTGCCCTGTCTGAATGGGCAAGGGGCAGAGTTCTTGTTTTTCTACCAGTAGCATTATTACTGCTTGTATCTGTCCCCTCAGCCTGCTCTCCATACTCACAAGGATACTGGGAGTTCAAGATCTTTCAGCTCCCTGAATGACAATGAGAATGCAATAGCTTCAAAAACTACTGGAAGGAAGGAAAGGTATGTGGGCAAGCAGGCTAGAAACCAACAAAATGTACATCCTTTGTAGACAATTGGTATTCAGATTTAAAAATCAACAATAAGACTAACCACATACAATAACTCTCATCACAAACTGTTTTACAAATGAATAGGAGAGATCATTTCATACTCTTCCAAAGTGAAGCCTTTGGAACAAAGCTGCTATTCAATAAAGCACATCAACTTCACTAAATAGTCTTGGGACAGGGAATGAAAAGGGATTCTGCAGGCAGCGCAATTCCCAGCAAGATACAAATTAAAATTCTGCACTAAGCAGAAAAATCTTCTTCTTCTTTTTTTTTTTTTTTAAATGTAATGCAATAGAAAGATATCACAAGGGTAGCTAACACTGGAGCTGGAGAGATGCACAGTCTCAGAGTGTCTCTTAGGACGTCCTTCCTTACATAAGTCATTATATCTTTTACAGACAGTCCGGATGAAGATGTTGGGAATATCCACATGACCAACCATCAGCACTTTCAGTACAGAAGTGTCTAAATTGGAAATGGATAATCTGTTCTGCTGAGGCCAGTCCTTGGGCATAGATGACTCCTTTTTTCCCTGCCTGACCTTCTCCATGACACCGCAGGGCTTTTCCATACTCATTCACACATATTTCTTCTTTGTCCTGGTTGTCTGCCCAAGTTTCTCATTTTCCTGTAAGAAAGCCAGTTTTCCTTTTTTTCATTTAAACAGACAGACATGAGGTGGGGGGAGCATACCAAGATGTGGGGGAGTGCACAGATCTGAAAGAATGTGAGAGACTGCAAGGACTACTTGATTATAGATTATGTGATGCGAAATAACGGGTGAGGGAAAGGAGAGAGGTTCAAAGAAAAAAAGCTAAAATTAAAAAGTGCCTGGCTTTGAAATCTAGGAGAAGTAGTATACTTTGAGGATGAGAGTGCTAAATTTATTCATTAGTTTATGTCTTTGAGAATTTTTATAAAGTAGCTCTTAGGAAGGCAGCACAGATCCTCTGGCTGCGGAGGAACAGGACCACGGACTGATGTGCTACTCAAAACCAGTGTTCCCTGCACTCCCAGATCCCACACACTGGGAGGTGAAAAAGGTGCTGAATTGATAAAGGACACATCTTGTGTCCACATCTTGAACACTGATGCAGTCTATGGCTGCCTAACCTGTTAGATCTGATGGATTTTTAGCACAGGGTGAGACCTTGCAAGATATCTCACTAACCTCTATGCTTCTGTGGTTTTTTTTAATGTGCTGCTGCAAAAGTGTCTGCTGCTGGAGTCAAATACAATTTATTTAAGAAGTCCTGGGTTTAAACCGACAAAGTTTCACAAGTTGCACATGCTCAGGGAGCCTGGAGATGTCATCCCTCTGGCTTTAAAGTGTTAATCAGTGACTGGTGCAAAAACGAGTCATTCAAAACCACAAAAAATTTCTCAGGTCCAGTTTGTGAGTTACATTCCCAACCTCTTTGGATCCCAAAGTCACTATGTTACTAAACGTGAATGCTATTTACTGCAAACAGGGACTCCAAGAAATCATTCTCAGCCTTCCAAAGCAATTTTCCAGCCTCTGATTTCTGGTATAAAATCATTACATGTTTCTTCCTCTCAACTACACAGTAATTTGAATGGAGTGTGGATGCTCCAGGGAATTAATCAAAGGAGGTGGCTGAACTTCACTTCCAAGTCATCAGTCAAGAGGGACAGAATCAGTGGCAAGGGGTCAGTGGAGAGAGTAAGCCACAGCTGTACAGCTGTGAGCCACGAGGACAGGAATCCACCTTCAAAGTTTTATATTTAGTTTTTAAAGGGCCGGAAAGAGATTTGGAGGGTCTCAAAATCCTGGTTTGTAGCCTAATGCCTACAGGCTCATCATTCTCTGTGCTTGATCACTAATTATGTTGCAGATGATCTCAGGAGCAAAGACTTTTTCATCCCCTGTCAGGAGCAGCCTGGTGGCCTGAAATATATTTTCTTAGACTTTTAATATTCAGAGAAAAGATATTTCAGCACTTTATCACATTGCATTCTCCTGCCTCTGAAATATGGAGCTTTAATATACATGCACACATGCAGACGTAATTATGGAAGAGCATGAGAACAAACTATAAGTACTGGAAAAGCTTCTCTTTTGAGGAATTATACAAAAAATAATATAATTATACTTTAGCTGCTGTCAAAGGAGCTGAACTGAAATTTCAAGAGTACACTTGAAGATGGGCATTGCTCGAAAGTTTTCTAGTCCCTCTGTCAAACCAAAGCCATCAATATGCCCCACTCCCTTTCCCAGGGATTATGCCATATAACAAATCAAAGAGGATTAAGGTTTTTAAAAATTTTCACCAGTGACTCTAAAATTTCTGTACTGAAATCAGTATAGGTAGGGCAATGACATCAGCGGGACTGTCAGGTCAGCACTAATGTTTTGGAAAATCTTTCTGATGAGATGCACTTTAGCTAATTGAACTTCCTCATTTATAAATGTAATAAAAGATTCTACATTTGCAGTTTCATCTGTAGAGAATTGTTTTTACCACACTAAAAAGAGTTTTACAACCTTTCTCTCTGTTAACTATTTGTTTATTTTCCTTACAAAACATTATGTCAGATCTACACAGACTGCCTTTTCTTTCTGAAGTCTCCCATATTTTGGTTGCTTAGCCTTGGATACATTTCCAAGATTACTAAACTGAATTAACCCTTCCATTGCCTTTAAACTAAAAGAAACACATGACAGCCTTGATCTCTTCTCTAATATAGGGGTGTCTTCAGATGTTAACCACCAGTGCATTTGATTCCTATACTAATGACCCATTTCAAATACTCCGTATCTTTGATTTTCCCTTTTTTCTTTTCTGCTGCAATGTAAGCCATAAAGAGATGATAATGCTGACAAAATGGTGAAATTGTTCCTTTGCAAATAACATATACTTAAACATCAAAAGGTTTTGTACTTCTGCTTAGCTAAACAATACTAAATTGCCCTAGTGTATGTCAAAACTATGCACATGCCCTGGATTTGTGATATTTCCTGTACATATTGGAAAGAATAATTTTTTCCTCTTTTTGTTTCACTTTTGGGGAGAACAGGGGAAGAATTTCTGTTGTTTTCATAACACAGCCCAGAAAAGTCATTGCCACTGCAGTTTAGTATAAACTTCTGTGGTCTGAGTATTTTTTTTTTTTAATCACGGACACTGAAGTTCACATATTGCTAATAAAACTGATGTTAACATTCTTTTCAGACCACTGCACAGTGACTGATTCAGTCTCGCATCCAATCTGGCTTGGTCTTCCAGCCAGCCCAACCTCTTGAAAACAAATATTATATATACTAGAGTTGTATAACAATAGTTTGATCCAGAACATTTAGCTGGAAGAAGGAATGGGAGAAATAAAATCATATGACAACCTGCGTGGTGTTCAGCAGATAGTTTTGATGAAACAAGGAGAAAAATATACTTTTTATGAACATATTTCATTTCCTAAATAAAATTCTCATTTTGATGAAGCCTTTGTTATTTTAAAATTACAAAAAAAAAAAATCCCAAACAAACAAAAAACTCAACTTCCCCAAGGCAAATAAGTAGTGGAAAAAAAGGCTTAGAACTAAAATATTTTGGTTAACCAAAGTGATGTATAACTTAATCCAAGAGAACGCATTTCAGAGATATTCTCAAGATTTTCCAGGCAGTAATGAGGGCAGTCATTAATTGCATACCTCTCAGTGCTGGAGTTGAAGGCAAAACAATTTTTACAAGCACAGCCAAGTTTAGCACACATCCCAAGAACAGAAGTGCAGCAGCAGGGAGCTCAGGCGGGACTGCAAAAGCTGCTGGAACGGGAAGATGGATTCTGCATCCCACTCTGAGCACCCCACCAGTGCAGAGCTCTCGTGGCTCTCAGCACTGCACTCCAAGGGAGCTGCAGCACTTTAACAGAACTTGGATACTGAGGACTGATTACTTTGACCTGAAACAGTGCTTTGAGAGCAATAAAACATTCCACAGCAAGCCTAGCTACCAAAGACTTTCCTGGATGTTCTTCCTCTGCTTGGGCTCTGAACAGTCTTTCTTCTTCCAAATCACCATTTATATCAAATTTTTTTCCTTGCTTCTCAACTTCTAGATATTTTATTTTATTTTATTTTATTTTATTTTATTTTAGTTTAGGTTAGTTTAGTTTAGTTTAATTNTAGTTTAGTTTAGTTTAGGTTAGTTTAGTTTAGTTTAATTTAGTTTAGTTTTGGTTTTGGTTTGGTTTGGTTTGGTTTGGTTTGTGGTTTTTTTCATGATTCCACTCACCACCATCTCATAAATTAACAACTAAGTACTTGTGTGAGAGACATAACATATTTAGAGGGAGGGTCACAGCTTTGGGCACCTAAATCAACCTGCTTAAATTAGGGCACTAGGTGCCATCAGAGCACTAGTTGCTCTCTTATAGGTGCAGAGAGCAAGTGTTTCCTAGGGGATAATTCAGCACCTCTAAATGAGGATCCCACCCCCAGCTACAGTGAGAGTCCAGAAAATGAAGCTGGATGCTGCAAACTTATTTCTTACTGCTTTGCTCAACTTAATAATTTTGCTGCCTTTTTTTTTTTTTTGAGTGTTTTTATACCTAATAAGACAGGAAATGATAGTTCTTTAGTTTATACTTGGTGGTGGGGGTTTAACGTCATATCTTGATGTACAATAGTGTGATTCTTTATAGAAAAAGGACTATGGCTGCAAGCCTGATACAGTTTTCTGACACCAGTAGGATATGATCAGGTGCTGTTTCTGTAGAGCTGAAAGGCATTAACGGAAGCAGCGAAACCATAGCCTTATGTTGCTACGTAATGAAATATATTTGAGTTAAAGGGGCATTACTCTAGGAGTGTTAGCCTGCAATGTGTGGGATAAAACTTTGGTTAGGGTTTTGGTGAGGAATAAAGTAGCATATAATATCAAATATTGTGTGACACTAAGATAAAGTAGGCAAAAATATGTTACTGAGGTCCTTTGAATCTCTTTCCTTACAATCCTTATGAAAAAAAACTGACATTTTCTCAGATTGATTGCTGGACTTTTATGTCATTGACTTAGTTATAATTAAACTACTTCAAAGCAATAGGGAGGAGTTTATCACTGTTGTGTTTTGTTTGGGTTTGTTCTAATTATTACTAGAACATCTAACACCTAATTTTCTTATTTTTATAATTTATATGATTGGCAGGTATGAGATGACATCTGTGTGACATAAATACACAATATGACTTTTATACACTTCAATGTAAACCTTGTACTTTGGCTTACCACCAAATCTTCCCAGAAAACACTGAAAGTACATTCTAATTGCTAGGACTAGAAATAGCAGATTGCCAAAGAGGTCTGAAATTAAAACCAGCAAAGATTATAGTGATTTATAGTGTACCTGCCACTTGTACCTGTCAGGAATAAAAATGTAATACTTCCATCACCAGTCTCTCCTAGGACATGCAAAGGCAATTCAGTGTTAGCTGCAGAGGAAGAGGTTGCAGTACAGGAGGAGAAGAAAACACTTTGGGGTTCTTCTTGTGACCACCCACTCACAGGTACATTGGTTGATGGGATAAATAAACATTGAGCTCAAGCAACCAGATCTTTACAAGGGAAGCAAATGTCTTTTTTACTTCGGTTTGTTTTTTTTGGTTTTTGGTCTTTTAATTAAATTCTAATGCCCAGTTAAAATTGTAAAAGCTTCTACGGATCCTAGAGCCAATTACAAATTCATTGTCCTAAAATTTTGAAGCAGAACAGGTGAACGAGCTTAAAAAGATTGCAAATTATTCACTTGTTTGCTCAAAGACCTCTAACAAATACATTTTATTAACTAGACATAACACAACTTGCTTCTTCAGGGTCATACTACCTTTTTTCCCTAGGTACACGTTTGATGATGGGAGGTTCTCTGACATTCCAGTCATCAGGTATGCAACCACTTTTTGTGTTATGGGGTGGAAGCACCAATATACAGCAAATAATCAAACCACTGAAGCCCTGATGTTGCTGTGGAGTCATTCCAGGGTTTTGTGGAAGACAGATCAAGCCACCAGCTGGAGAAGATATCAGAGCCCTTTGAAGATTAAGGCTATGGGGCTATGGTGGTTTTTGGTTTGGTTTGGGTTGGGTTTTTGTTTGGCTGGTTTTTTACTTCTTTTCTCCTAACTAATGAAAGCCCTGGAAGAAGAGTAGAATTGGTTTTCCTCCCCAGTTAAATGTGTACTCTCATTAAGGCCAGGAGTGATGCTGGGAAGCACTTGGGGAATGGGATTTGCTTTGCAGATCCAAGTACATACCTGCTTTCTCATTGCAAATAATAGCATTTGCTGACTCAAAATAAGTCACTTTGACAACACAGGAAAATGCTAAGGGAAACACTTCCAGTGAGACAGAGCCTTTTCTTGTGGTACTGGGCTCAATGCCCAGTGATGCCACCTTATACCAGTGGAGGACAGCACCAGTTTGTGGTGAATATCAGACAGTTAAATTTCTATACAACTGGTAGTTCAGCATTTTGCTACACTTTGTGCAGATATTTATGCTGGGAAAGATAAGTGCAAAATATTCTCTCAAACCTCGTTTTTCTCTTTTTATCTAAATCTTCAATTTGGCCTCCTGATAACTAGTAAGTTATGACAAATAAGTTAGAGCATCATGATGTTCATGTACAATATGGCTGAAAAAGGTACTCACAATCTCTTGGGTTGTATATTTTAGAATATCAATTTAAATGCAGATTTTTAAGTCCCTGATTAAGCATCCACGAGGGATGTCTCTCACTTGATTAAAATACCAGTAGTGAAAATATTTTGGATTTAACATATTCTTCCACACAGTTAACATAGTTAATAGGAAACCCCAGAGAGGAAAAAGTTTAATGGATGAATTTTTGTCAAGGAATTTTCAAGTAATGCAGTAATTCTCTAAGCAGGCTTACTTCAATATAACATAATCACAATGTACTTGCTCACAAAGGAGTTCACACATTACAGAGAATGCCTAAGTAATTTTTCCTTTTGTCATCCAAATGAATATTTACCTGTACAATAACTCGTGACCAAAAAGAGTTCCTGCTGGTGGTAAAAAGCCAAGAATTGCACCTTGACTGTGTTTCAGGCAGCTCTGAAACTAAAGTGTTTGCACTGATTAAATAGAGATGTCTTATTTGGCTGTATAAGTACAAATGCTGCTCTTTAAAGCTCTGTTCTTTGACTGATTGGGAATGGTATCCTCTTTCACAGCACAAATCAGTTTTACAAAGTTTAGACAGGCCAGCTAGGTAACTTACTTGGATAAGATGGATTCCTCTGAAACTTAGGACAGCATCTTCCAGGCATGCCTTTGCTGCATTGAATGCATGCATAAAACCCAAATTATATCAAACAACTCCCATAAGGCAAGGGCATGCTCACCTATTTCCAGTTTTAAATTATAAAACATCCTCACCCCTCACCAAAAAAAAAAAAAAAAAAAAAAAGTTTTCAAGAAACTGGAGCTAAATACAGCTTAATTTCAGGAAGCTGCATAGCAATTATAAGATCCCAAGAAAAAACTCTCCAGCAAGACTGAAAATTTATCACTGCTAATTCTTGTTTTAGCAACTGTATTACTTTCTAAAACAACCTTGAAACCAAATGCCTTTCATAGAGTGGGTTGTCTGACCTGATCTACAAAGCATGGAAAGAAGTCAAGCTCATGTGGTTACATTTCTCTCATTTTTAAACCTAGTGAAGGGACATTGAAATTAATAAAAGTCTGTCGTAAGTGGGCTGATAAGAAGCAGAGGGGTTTTGAATGATGCCTTGGGTGTGTCAGAAGCCATACAGATGTGATTCAGAACAGGAAAGCTTCCTTCCCTTTCCATTTGGCTGTGCTCAGTCTCAGCTTTGCCCACTGAAGGATTTACTGCCCTTGTACACTACAGGAACAAGGAGCAGCAGTGACGGATCCAGATCACCATGCAGAGCTAATTATTCAGACAATGTGAATCTGCTCCTGGCTCCAGAGAAATGAATTTCAGGCAAGATAGGAGAAATGACTCTTGACAGATATGGATGTATAACAATGCATGAGGAAATATCACTTAGCGTGATGATCAAAAGGGAAGGCATGCCAGCAGCCAAACATTTCTCTAGTCTTCCTGAGGCCAGGAGCAGTTCAGTGAGGATGGTGAGGGAGATAATGAGACACTCTGAGATTCTTACAGAGCTCCTCTTGATGTTTGGCTCCCCAAGTCCTTTTAAACACATTGTGTTTGCTCAGTGCAGTTCCCCCATTCTTTCTTTTCATGTTGCAGAATTGTTTCAATGCTACCAGTCTAGAAATAACACAAACCCTCCAGCATCATTAATTAATCATTACTTCAAACAAAGTTCCAGGGACCTCTGGACCACAGCAATGAATATAACTGGCAGCCTCATCTTAGTCCTTCTGGGAATGAGTCATGTATCCAGCCTGGACTCCGTCTTGAGTGACTCAGCCACAGAAGTCCTCCCTGACATTAATCATAGGACACCCAGCCCGTCCTTCCTCTCTCTCACTGTCTCTATCTCTGCCCATCTGAGGCAGCTACCAATACACTTAGCCTCCTGTAGCTGTGGTAGAGAATATTTCATTGGTTTGTTTTTTTTTAAGTCCACTGAGTTACATCAGTCACTGAGGCTGATGATGACCAGAAATGTTATAAATATCACAAGAGTCAGGGCCACACCCAGCCATCTTAGTTCACGTTTTTCTACCATTAAATGTTTCTTGATATAGAAATATTTATCAGAAGTGTCCTGGATTTTTTTTTCCCTTCTCATATGTTGACTTATTTCCCTGTAAAACAGCTAGGCTTATCCTTTCTTGTGTCCCCATTATTTAATTGCTAGGCTTGTTAGCACTATTTTTCCGTTTAAGTTCTAGTCTATTTTTCGAAATTTCTCTCAACTTCCAGATTCAACCTGATATTGTTGTAACAGTTTGCCTAAAAACAAATAACCTCTAGCATTCTTCTACACATCCCATCCTGGCACAAAACTAAGTACTAAACTATAAAATGTTTGTCTTTCTTTACTGGTAACCTTACCTAAACCCCACTCTCAAATGTCTTACAGCTCAGCCTCAGTATCATACTACTTGAGAGTAATATGCTGTTCCAAGGGTGGCTTGTTCTTTCTCTATTTTCCAATCTCCTCTGAATCATCTAATGAAACTGAAATCACCAGGTACAGTGGATTTGCATGATGAAAAGCCTTCAGGAAAAAAAGAAAGCCTTCAGGATGCAGTTACTCTTCTCTGAAAACAGCAATGAGGGCTCCATACAAGTAGGAAATTGTGAAAACCCAAAGAGGAAGTAGTTGTTTAATTGGACCACAGAGAATTATTTTACAGTGCAGCATGTTGTGTTTAAACTGTAATAATACAAACATGCAAAAGTAAAGATCTTTTTTTTTTCCCCTCAGTTGCATCAATTCTATTAGATTTTCTTTATCAGTGATTGTGGGTGGGTGTGGTGGTTATTATTCTGGAACAAACAAGAGTCTCCACCTTATTCCTAGCCCAGAAACTCCTCATTAACCAGTCGACATCAATGCTTTGTCTCTGTAGACACAGACAATCAGAAAGAATAAATCTGACCAGATCATACTCCAAACTCTGTTTGAAAGTCTTCTTTGTATTGCCTGCAGGGAGGAAGACTGGCGAGCTGAATGAATTCTCCAGATGCTGGGAAAAAAATTCAGCAACAAGGCTTAGAGGTCTTTCATCTGAATGCCACTCATCTTGCTACAAATTTGCAGTGGTCACAAAGACCAGGTAAGCAACCAGCATCAGTTACAGAAAAGGAACAAAAATAACTTGCAACACCTCAACTTCTTTTTCCAAAGAGTCCCTGAATCATGGGAGACTTTTGAACAATTTTAAACAGTTTATTCTCAGTTCTTATGAAATTCAGGAATGATTTTATTGAAACTGCTTTTGGATGCAACATCCTCCTTTCAACTACAAGCATCCAAGTTCTTCTATCCAACCAAGGACTGAAGTCCTGCTGACTGAAATGAGCTCTACATGACTTAAAGGATGAGCTAAAAAGGAGGTCCTTTCTCCTTTCCTTTATTGTGACTTTCTAATATTTTCTATTTCTGTAGCACTCAAGTTCTTAACACAAACTAGGGGGTGTGTATGTATCATCTGTCTGGTTTCTGGGATTTCAAGTTTTATCACTGGAGCTTGCTGCCCAGGGCAAAGATGAAATGTGTGGCAAACACCATGTTCCCAGCAGCCTTCTGGATTTTCCAGACAATGCGCCGAGCACAGCAGCTCATGTAAACTGACTTCTTACTGGATCAAACTGCAATAAAGTCTTCAAGTTTCAAAACTCCCAGGAAAGTGGGATTGTAGCACTTTTCTGAAATGCTCCTTTCCAATACTTTTTAAAAGAAAGGCCTTCATAAAATCACAAAAGTTGTCTCTGTTTTCAGTGCCGTTAGCCCACCATTTGTCATTTCCTCAGAAAATGCTGAAAGTGTGGCTCCCAAAGGTGCCAAAATGGGGACCACAAATGAATTCAAGAAGTATTTATTTTTTTAGGAAAACTCCAAGAGTATGGATACCTTGGCTACTTTAACCTTCTACAATTTCTGATCATTCAGGCTGTAAACACAAGATCTCACAAGATTTTTCCTAATGCCTTTGTCATCAGCCACAATGATGAGGTGACCAAGTCAGAATTCAAGAGATCTAGTATTACTTTTTCCCCTGATGTATCCATGGGGTCTGAGCAAGTAATTTATTTTTCCATGCAGTAAGAGGTAAGCATCTGAATTTGGCATAACTGCTTCTGTTAATACTCCTTTCCAACAGAATAATTTTTGAAAGCCCCATTCATCAGCCACCTAACTCAGGAATTACCTACACTTTTATGCTTTTTACCAGCAAACATCTGAGGTGTCTTACCAGCTTTTTATATCCTGCTTGCTTATTGTTCTTCCTTTTGCACTTCAACTGTTTTCAAAGTGTTCCAGTGCCCCAAATCATAGCTGTGTTCAGGGCCCGTGTACTGGTTTAGCCCTCAACACATGCAAAGAGCCTCCTTTCCACCTTCCTTGGAACGTGAGGGATTCCTCTGCTGCTCCTAGAGACATGACTAGTCCACATGTTCCTGGCTATCAAAGATGAGATGACCTGAGATTGGTCCTTATCACTTTTGAAAATGTTCCGGACAGAATGCTTGAGATTTCCTGGCATTTGAAAGCAAGCCAGTGACCCTGTAGCCTGTTAAGTGGTCCTCAAGTGGAGCAACAAGAAAGAAGTGCAAAGCAATCCTTTGAAAGCATTGAGGCAATACTCACATTAGTGTTCCAATGGTCAAAAAGGCAGGCATCACAAATTTTAATTGACTTGGATTTCATTTAGGAGAAAAAAGAAAAAGTCACTGAAACTGCTTGGATGGCTGGGGAATTTACCAGAAACTCAGAGGCCCTGGCTTCAGTCATTTTCCACTATGTCCTTGATTAAATGAAATATTGTTACATCACGAACTAAGACCACTTCAGAAATGCTAGACCATTTTGACTCTCTTCTGCACACTTGTCTCGCTTTGTTTTCCAAAATATGAAGAAGATTTAGGGCTTCCATGGACACCAGAAAGTTTTCCTGCACTGCAACACACGCTATAACTTTGATAACTTTGAGTATCTACTCAATGAATGGCTGCTGTGAGCAGAACAGTTGAGATCAGATGAAATCTACTGAGATCATCCAATCAAATCCTGCTGCTCCAGCAGAGTCACCTACAGCATGCTGCCTGAGGTCACGTCCAGTTGGATTTTTAATAGTTCCACTGATGAGATTATGAATTCTCTCTGGGAAGCTGGTTCCAGTGTTTGGCCATCCTCATGACAAAACCAAATTTTCTTGCATTCAGATTGAGTTTTCTGAATTTTAACATCTGTTCGTTGCCTGTTGTCCTTTCAATGGGCATTCCAGAGAAGAGTCTGGCTGCCTCCTCTTCATCCCTTCCCATCAGATATTTATAGGCACTGAAAAGATCCTCCTGTGAAACTTCTTATCTCCAGGTTACTGACAGGTTAATGCTCGTTCTGCTGAGATACCAGAGAAAAATCTGTTTCTGGTTGTGCTTCATTTTCTGAGGAGTCTAGACACTCCTCTGAATCCCAGGAAAGCTTCTTAAATGTTTGATAAGTAGGCTTAAAGAAAGCAACTGGCCTTAGTGGTATTTGTTAGTCTAGGAAACTCTCCAAGCACTTTGCTGGCACTTTGAATCTTGTTCTTGCTCAGCTCTTCTTTGAGACAAACCTGCAACTGAAATGGCATATGGAGTCTAATAAGCCTCTGTGTGTGTGTACTCTTATTTATATCCTCACAGTAGAAGGCTCATAAATTCATTGAAAAAAAATTTTATTACATCTTCTAAGTATTCCATGAAATAAATGAAAAATAAAAGATTTTCCTAGAAATTTTTTATGTGTCTCTACAGGGATGAAATATCAGAAATAGTAAGAAGTGCTGAAAGAAAGGTATTCTGCTTTATTTTAACCATCAATATGTGCTGGAGTGCTACACAACAGATGGCAGGCAGATAGCTGGAAATAAAGAGAAGAAAATCCACTGTAGAGTTTTCTGAATTTGTGGCAAAATCAGTCACAGTAAGCACAGAATTTGATCCCACAGTCAAAATGTTGCCCCGATGTACAGTGTCATGGATCACTAGATCCAGAAACAAAAACATACTCTCACTGACTTCATTTAGGATGGGGAATGATTAATTTTGTTGAGAAGTCCAGAATTGAAATAATCAAAAAATATCATCTGCAACTGTTGAAAGAGAGAACAGGAAAACTTGTTCCAACAGTCAAAAGGGATCTCATTAGCTTTGTCCATACTGGGTACATTTGCTACTCAAAAGTTGGAAAATAAGTTCTTCAACTACAGTAAATTGCCTTCCACTCTCGGTTATAGAATATAATTTCAAAGTAATTGGACTGGAGCCATGCTTTTGTTACCCATGTGTCTGACTCTCACCGATTTTGTTTACAGAAGGACTGCAATTGTCCTGTCTGTAGAGATGTGGTGTGGTCTCTGCTATTGCCCACTGAGTCTGTAAAACACACAGGTTGATAGTTTTACTCTTCAGGTAAATGAACATTTAGTTAAAGCCAAGGTTTTTCCTTACACTCCTATAAATGAACACTTAGTGAAAGCCAGGGCTATATTTATTCCTCAGCAAAACTGCAAATGAGTTCCATGACAATCATAACCTCCGCATCAGCGTAGGTGCAACTCATGAGAGGCCTTCATTGTATGTGAGGGTGTAGTCTCTGGGAACTGACACTGGAAAGGTTAAGTGACTAAGAACTGAGTGAATAGCAGGGCAGGTAGCAGAGAGAAAAGGGATAATTGAGTGGCACTGTATTTTATTTTTTAAACAGCAGGGAGAACTACAAATGAAACAGCTGTGCTGTGAAATAAACACAAGCTGGTGAGCAGCAGAGAAGTAAAATAATGGCCATGGATCAAAATATTTTGTTTTCATAAAGGAGAAGCTTTTGTTGTTTTTATCCTGGTGTTAAGCCTTTTATGTAGAACATCTATGCATTAATTTCCAAACTTTTTTTTTGATTGAAAAGCCCCCAAATATTCCAACAGCATCAAAATAAAAAAAATTGAAACATTACAATAATATATAATTTGGGGAAAAAAGTTCCAACTGAAATGACAGCAAAGCTGACAGCTTTTAAACATGTTTCAACAACAAACAAAAAAGAAAATCAGTTCCAGTATACCCACTAGCTACAGAAGGTAAACACAAAAAAAATCACGCCAATCAACAGTTTAGTCTGTCTTCATCTGTAAAGGATAATTATGCACACCAAGGAGTTTTGAACAAAAGCAAAGAAACTCAAAACACCTGAAGTTTTTCTCAGCTTTGATAAGGTGAAAAAAGAGTACATAGAACTGCTCTTGAGATTTTTACTTAAATTCTTACAACACTCTCACTCCTCTGCTCTTATTTTTCTTCACCTTTTTTTCCATGTCACTTCTCTGGGTCCTATCCCCATCCCCAGGTACCACACACTAACTGCTCTGTTGTTGTCCTCTGGTAACACTTGTCTTTCTTTTCTGCAATATGTCCAAGAAACTGCCTCCCCTGACTAATACGGGTGTGACTCACTTCTCCTCTTCACAAGACCTGTCAGTATCAAAATATGTATATACAAGGCAAATAGGGAGAGCAATGATGTTTCTCCTAGCCCACCAAGAAAATAATTCATCTGAGTATTTTCCTTAATTACGGAAAAACATGGATTATTTCAGCCCCTGTTCTCAGCAAGGTCCAGGTTTGTGGTATTGTGAGAAAACCCAGCATTAGGAAAGAATGAGACACATCCAGAGTTGTGACTGTAATTAAAGCAAGGCTCAAGTTGAGCATGTGTTTAAGGGCTTTTGTAGAATTTGGGACTGAGAGATGATGGTAGATGCATTAAATATGTGCTTTGGTAGAAACTCTTCATAGAGATAAGATCGTCTTTTAATTAAGTGTAGCTAATTAAAGTAAACAGCAGAGTTTATCTCATTTGCTGTGCTGAGACAAAAACAACCAAAGCACTGTCGCACTAAGACTATACAATATTATACAGACCTCAGGTCAGCTGCTTCAACAGTTTTCCAGACATATTCTTAATTTGATCTCTGTGTGTAACTCATGGGGATCAGGTTTGGAGGGAAAGGGGAGTATATTAGAGTGGAGGACAGGAAAGAGGCACAATCTCTTAGTTTGCAAGGGGAAGGCAGTCAGCATTAAACAAAGAGGAAATCAATTGTGACACAAAATCACTCGTGACACTTCCTTTTCCTGTGGGAAAAGAAAAAGTGATAAATGCTGTGGTACTGGTAAATACTGTTTCACCTACTAAACCACATATCATTATATCCTTTCCTCAGAGAATCAGACATTTCCACCACTCTGAAGTTGCAACAAAAAATTTTGGCAACGTGTAGAAAGAGACAATAAGAAACGTATTGGCAGAAATTAAGCACGAGACTCCAAAACTAAATACTGAGGGGCTTTAATCCCTCTACCTCCATTCCAGTTGTGTCAGATGTGCATGATAAACACTCCCCAACTCACTGAGATGTTGCACATCTATATCCATGAAGGAATGTAAAGTCCTAAGTTAATAGAATGGCTGCATCATAAAAACGCCCCAAGGAAATGAATAATTCTGTTTACATTGGAGGAAGGGAGGGAAGAACTCAAAGTATCCCACCAGACAACAAACTAGAAAAAGTGAAAACTGAATTAGTATTAGACCCAGTCATTATATAAGCAATTATTTTCTTCTTTAGGATTTCCCATGGAAACAAATATTACTGCAAGGACAAAAATTGATAAAGTCTTGTTTCTACTGGATTTATGTCTCTTTGTTGATTGACTTTTTAACTGAGTTATAGCAACATTTTCTTTTATCTCCATTTATAACTGGATTATGAAGCTGAGGTAACTTGTTTGCCCTTCTCTTCCCCCTCCAACTGTCCTCCAGCAAAGTAGGAACAAAAACCTCCATCTCTTTGTCTACTTAAACATCTCAAGTATTAGGCTAAAGCAATCTATTTCCCCTACAGTATCTCCCGCTACCTGCATACATATGAGCAGTCACAGCCAAGAGAATAGAAATCTATCCAGGAAAATGTTATAAGTGTTTATAAGTAAATGTTTCTTATCCTCTACAGCTCATTCTTCAGCAAATCTAGCAGAATAGAATTGCTTTTGAAACCTCTGTGTCTGGAAAGCTTTTCAGAGGTGATATCACACCCTGGTAGAGTGATTCCCTAAGCTTCCTTTCCACCAAAATTAGCATAAAAATAGTGACTATATAGAAGGCATGATGTAATAATAAAAGTGCACAAAGAAAAGAGAAAAAAACTAAATAAGGTATCGTGGGTTGAACCTGAGTTGAGGGACAGATCTTTCAACCAGTAGTGCTTATTGAAATTTACATCTTTAAAATTATTACATATTTTCTTTGTCTTTTGAATCTTAGAAGTTTTCACAGCCTCAATATTTATTTAAAGTAATTTTGAATATATCTTTTTCTCTAAATATGTTTAGAACATATATAATCATGTATTTTTTACCAAAATATAATCATATTTTTAAATGTATATACTTACATGTATATGTATACAAGGCAATGCATAATATTTGGATGATAATATTTGATTTTATTATTATTTATGCAGCTGGAATAATTGTTATTCAAGCCTATTAATTGCCAGCTATGATCTATAATATTGCTCCAGGAAAAACTGCATGCAAAAAAAAAGAAACCCAACTTAATCTTTGTTACTGTCATCTGCTCTAACAGAAGTACTGTTAATTGCAAACTGGGGATTCCACTATTAGGATTTCAATAATTGTCATATCACTCTGGAAGTAAGTAATAAATCTCCTTTGTAACAGCAGCTTAAGTGACAATTGTTCATCTTTATATATAGCAAAGATATCTGCATGACATGAAGTAGAGTTTTATTGCAGTCAAAAAGCCTACTGCAGAAAGCTTTTTTCTTTAGCCTTGTGAAGAAAACACAAGTAGGTGACTATAATGATCAGCATTCATTACTGAAATGGTTTAGGTGCAAGCTGCACTGCTCAGACATTTACAAAGATAAAACCATCTTTGGTCTGGAGAATATGCAATTATCAGTCTTAAATGAAATTGATGAAAAGGCCCTGATGGATATTGGACTAGGATGCACAAGCAGGAAAGGGCAGGTCTGGGCTTGAAGTTTCAATGCCTCTATCAGAATACACAGCAGCTATTTTAAATTGTAGAAGAAAAACTGGAAAAAACAGCCTGTTTCACTGCTTACCAACGTGGACTCTCTTCTTTTCTGCTTAGCTGGCTGGTGATTTTTTCTTCCCACATTGAAATGGTCAGATGAAATACTATTTTCAAATACCTGAAACAAAAACCAGGCAAGCAAAATACAAAATCACTAAACTGCCTGGGGAGCTTACATGAAGACATCTAAATTTAGACAGTTTTTTGCTGCTTTGCCTAACATAGTAGGTAGAAACCCATGCACCACTGAAGTCCTGTTCAAGTTCATTTTTCAGGGCTCCAGTGTAAGTAACTCACACAGGCCCCACTTTCCTCCAGGTAAATATTCTCAGTAGTTCTGTGAGTGAACTTCTTCAAGCTCAGCAATTCTTTTCTACCTCTGTAAAGTGTTTTTAGGCCTTTCAGGGGTCAGAGGTAGGAATGGGGAGAAAGACTAATAAAATCAACATAATGGGCCAAATTTCTGCAGGCTACCTATGGAATGCAATGCAGAATTTGTCCTGATTACTTGTAATAACTTCTAGTATTTCCCATAAGAAGATAAATTCCAAATTTTAGATTTTATTTCATTTTAGTACAGCATAAAGAAAATATCCTATAAATCAGAAGAGAGGTTATTGTTATAAATGACAACTTTTATAATCTTATAGTGGATAAGTGAGTTTTAAAGTATTAATTTTTTTCCTAATTTGAAGCATGTATCTTGTTCTATTTTTTGATGAATTGCTTTCAAACGAACATAAAATAAGGTTTTGTAGTTGAAGTGACAAGACCAATAAATTTTAAGAGGCGTTTCCTCCAGCACAGTGTAGTTCTGACTGCACTGTGGGTTCTGGGTTAAAAAAACAAATCTGTAAAGCAGACCAGCTCCAAATAGGATGAATAGGCAGGTGTCTCAAAAATCTCTTTTGTCGCTTTTGTACTTCTAAGTGAGAAATGTTGAAAAACTTCCCCAGTAGAATTTCTTACAGTCACAATCCAGGAGAAACATCTTTAGTTTTAGGCTCAGGGTAAATTAATCTTTTCAATTAACCAAATATGCAGTGGGATTCAGGCTTGCTTTTAAAGAAAACCATATGTTTGTTTTGTCCAAATGTATTGTTTAAGAAAGACTATCGTTTCATAGGAAAATGGAAGGGCCTTTATTCATTCAATAGAACTTAGATTGAGAGACTGGAGACCAGATCCAGAGAGGAATTTAGACGCCAAAACAGGAAACAGAATAAAATATAATAGGTTGAGCACCTGTAAATTTTCACTGCTCTAGGCCTTTAAAGGCTAAGTAACACCTGCCCCAAAATTAAATTCACCAAAATTTGTACCTCAAACCCCTTTTAAATCAATCTTGGGGATATATATTATGCATTTTTAGATAACATGCAGGTAAACCAAAGCTGATAAGGCTGAATGTTTAACTCAATAATTTTTTTCATTTTCTGACTGTTTGCTTCTAAGCACGATGGAAAAGCATATTTAACAAAGCAAACACATCCATCATTAATTACTATATTTACAGCTTTTCCCTGCAAGAGAAAGAGTTAAAATGAGTTTCTAGTGGCCCTTTTTCGTTACATTCTCATAAGAAATTACCACTGTGTGCACAGTTATTTATACACGTCTGTCTCTCCTGCAAAAGAAATACTACTCAAGAACATATTGTCCCTGAGAAAGAAGAAAAAGAAAACAAAAATTCTGCAGATTAATACACAGCAGCATTTCTGATGCTGAAGCTAAAGGGATGCTGTTCAGTTGATTAGGCCGCAAAATTGATTTACCTTCAAAGATGTTTCATATTATAGCTCTTTACTTCCAGACTCCCAAACGTGGTTCTTTTGAAAATCAGTCTTCATTGACAAATGTTTTTGACAAAGCAATAACAAATTGGGCAGGGAATGGCTCCAAGGGGTGTGCTTATTGCTGGCTTCTCAGAACACCCAAAGGCACTCTTAAGACCTGCTTCATTGTCTTTGCTGACAGTAAACGTGCAGCCCAACTCCCTGCTGCAGCCTGGAAAGCATCTTCCAGAGCACTCAGGACCCATATTTAAAGCCATGATCATTGGTTTAGTGCAGCTTGTGGACACATAAAATCCTGCCAAGCATTCCTGGTCAGGCCAATAACGAGGTACCCGTTTGCGTGGGAAGTTCCACAAGGTTCCTGGGACCTCTTTTTAAATATACAGCAGATTTAACCAAACGATTTATGAGGACCAATAAGAGCACAAAAAAATATTCAAGGGCACGAATGACAACTGTATATCTCATTCCCATTTACTTTCTGTAGAAATTAGGCATTTAAATGACATCTGAGGCTCTCAAAAACTCCACCTGCTAATTTTAAAGCGCAGGATGGTAGCGTGTTGTAATAAATTAGAAAGCATGTCATTCTGAACAAAAGACATCTTTGGACTATGAATCTGCTGCAGGCTCATCAAAGACAAATGTCACTGGAAATGCATTCATTAAGTTAGTGCATACATTTAATTCCTTTGTGGTGTAAAAGCTGTGGTTTCTGCTGATTGTTAAAAAATTAAGAAATGTATCCCCTAAAGCCGTAGAGAAAAAACATTAGACAGTAACTTCATGTGCATTAAGGCATAAAGGGGCATAATTTCAGCTGCTAGCTAAGACATCTGGACGTTTTAAAAGAGTTTCTAGAATAGGCTGCTGCATTTTAGGACACATCAAAGATTTTCCCCATCATCACAGGCTTGCTTACCTCATCTCTTTTTCCCCATAAAGCAGGGGTGACTTAAGCTAACCATTGCAAAGCCATCTGTGAGGATTAGCATTTTACACCCAAATGTGCTCTCTCTACATCATCTGATGTGTTTTGATAGAGTTACAGAACAGCATGACAAATTTTACCCACCTGTTTTAAGAACTGGAATATTTGTACTCATGGAAACCTTGATGGAAGCTAAAATGGCAGCTGGGGTCCTGTTCACCTTGACACTTAAAAATCTGTACTTTGCTTGTTTTAAAAATTAAAGCAGTTGTAAAAATTGAAGTTTTTTACATAGTAATATGGAAGGCAAAAAATTAAGCTCCAGAGAATGATAGAGCTGCGCAAAATCTGGAGCATGACTTTTAATTCAGAGGTGTTGTGCTTAGTTTTCAGGATATAATATACCAGAAGAATTAGTGTAACATTACACAGACATGATCTGATTTTCTTTGGCTCCATGGAAAGAAGTGAGAATGAGTACAGCTGCTTTTGTGCTGAATTTTCTAGCAGTTGTTTTAAGTCAAACCGCTGAGGCCGTGTTTTTTAAGGTCTGCCCAAAAGCATGGTCCTGAAAAGGTATGGCATGTTTGCCTTCCCATCTGGTCTTGCACTTCTGCAGGCAGTAAGAAAATGCAGGCTTTGTACACAACCTGAGGACATGATTCTTTCTGATGGAATGCTGTCTCCTGATTTAAGAGATTTGCAAGTGATCAAATGGCCAATAGTGCAGAAGTCATAAAGAACTTCACAAATCAGAGCAACAGAAAAATGTTTTGTGGGAGTACAGATATGTTTTGCTATGAATGCAATGCATTGAATCTAGGGAAAGCATAACCTGAACCACGGTTGCAGGATACCAAAATCAGAACTGACACATAGTTCACTGAAAAGATCCCAGAAACAGCTGAGACCATCATTATGAAACAGCTGTCAGCAAATCAATAAAAGAAAGTTTGACACCATTTGGAAAAGTACTGAGAACAAGACAAAGGGACGTTATTTTGTTACTGTTAGAACCTTTGTTTGCCCACGTCCTGTGATAGGTTCTGACCCCTGCAACTCAAGAAGGAGGTAGTAGAGCTAGAGAAGGTACAGAGGAGCATAGCTAAGATGATCATGGTGATGGAGAAGCTGCTTTATGAGAAGATGCCAACAAGGATGGAAGTCTTCAACTCGGAGAGCAGGATGATGGAAGGTGAGATAAAGATTTACAAAATCATTAAAGCAGTGGATAAAGTGAATGAAGAACTGTTATTCACTGTACCACAATACAGGAACTAGAGGTTATGCATCAAAACTATTCAGAAATCAATTTAAAAGTGTTGGTGACTCAAACACTTCCCTGCACAGCCTGCACCAGTGCTTGATAACCTACAGTGAAGGAAGTGAAAAGGACTCCTTACATGCAGTCATAGAAGCAATATTACCATGGGAATATTGTCCACACGTTAGTTACTGTAGACTTAGAGTGAAGTATCACTCTAAGGAACTCCCTGATTAAAAACTGATTCAGGTTTTTTGGAATGCATGCAGAAAAGCTACACAACATCTCAAGAGGAGACACGAGACACTCAGTGAAGTCTCCACTGAGAATGTGGCAGACAAGCTGTTAGCTTCAAGCATCCTAGCTCCAGCAGATAGCAATCAGCCTCCTAACTAAATCAGCAGGCTGTAGATCAAAAGAACTGTAATGTGTTTTAAAGCACTTCAGAAGAAGGAATGGAAGGTCAATTACCAGAATTGATGCCAAGCTGACAGGCAGAGTCTGTGGAGAGAACCTAAGGATAATCAGCCACAGAAAACATTAAGACTCGAGAAAAAGAGCACACACATTTTGGGTTTACTAATTTTGTGATATACTTTTCTTGAAAACATTTTATTCTAAGAAAATATAATATGGTTTTTAGAAGAGACCTTGATCACTGTATGAGTTACTGTTCTTGCCCCATGTGGACAATGAGTGGCAGGATCTATCCTTGCTGAGAAACTCTCAGTATGTACTGCAGAGTGGAGGATAGATCAGATTTGAGGGTAGGAGATGAACCAGAGTCCCATGCAGAAACAGGTAATGGTGAGAAGACAAAAGTAGCAGGGTGAGGAAGGCTGTGCTCTTCCTGAATTGAAGGTGGCTAAGGGTGCTTTTCAGCTGGCACAGCTGACAGACAGGCTTCAAATATAAGGCCTGAGGTGTGTTGCTAATTAACTTTACCCACAACTCTGACTGTTAAAATAACTGTTTTGTGTTAGAAATAGTTTCTACCCATGAGGGCTGCACAAAATGCAAGGTGTGGCAGCCGGTAAGAAAAAAGGGATAGACACCCATTTTACACATGGAGAACAATAATATGGGATGACAAAAAACTTGTCTAAAATAGCAAAGGTGACTCAAACAGAACTAGAGACTGATCCTTGGAATTCTGAATCTTTATCTGAACCCTCAAGTCCAGGACCTCTTTCCCACTTGCAGTAATACAGTCATATTAGGCAGGCACATACCCAGCTGGAAAAGTTAATACATTGCATTAGAATGACTCCATATAATCAATCAGCTGCAAGGGAGCATCTGGCAAAATAATCTTCTTGCTTTCCCTTCCTTCTGCTCCTCTTCTTGTTTCTCTAGCTGGTGATTTCTTCCTTTGGATGGGGCATGTTTTTACAGAAGAAGCTTTCAATATGCTTCAGTATCTTTCCATGCCTTGCTCAGCCATGACACGCACACAGCTCTTTTATGTTACCACAAGAACTAAACAAAAGAGTGAAAGAAAAATATCTACTGATGTTCACTGATAGTTTTAATGAAATTCTCTTCAGTAATGTTTGTACCTGTTCTTGTTTTTGTGTTACAGGAGGATTTTAGCCAGACAGATTACTGACATTGAGGGCAGGATGTGAGTGTGTGTGGAAAGAAGGGGAAAAAGAGTGATACTGACAGACAGAAAATAAATCTTCAAAGCAGGACAATGAAATATAACCTACCATGTAGATGGATAGGATATGCAGAAACTCAAATTAGCCTTCTCCCAACAACTGTGTCAGTCATCCCTCTGGTAGATTTCCCATAGTTTCCCTCCAGGTTTTGTCATGTTTTCTTCCTATACATGCAACAACATTCACATTTAGTCTATTTAGTGTAAAAAAAGGCAGATGATGGAGGAGAATTTTTGAGGAAAATCCCAAAGTTCTAAGCCCACTGAGTGTCCCCATCACATTTAGAATGAGACAATGGAGGCAAAAGAGCATCTTGAAGAGTCAAAACCCACAAATTTTCAATTTAAATGACCAATTACAACAGTCTGTATTTAAAGCACTTTTGTTAATCATAAGCTTGAAAGATAAAATTTTAAAAGTGCACTCATCGAAAAATGAATACTAGGAAGCTACAATTCGTTCATAGATATTTCATGATCTAAGGAAAACTCATCAGATAAATTGTTCGCCGTGAATTATTCACTTGGGTCTCAAATCGCTACTCCTTCAAGGAAATACAATGAAAACCTATGACTCCTTGTCATTGGATTTGCTCTTTGGGAGCTGCATCACACTCATTGTTCTTAGCAAAACAGGCTTTGTGTGACAGCAACAGAACAGTAACAAAAGGATTTTCTTGCCTTTTCCTCCGGATTTTAAATCAGCTCCCTCCGTGTTCGTATTATAACTCTACCTTTCACATACAGACCCTGATTCAGAAGAAGATTGCAACTTCCTTGCCTGTAATTAAGCAAGGCTGAAGAAAGATCTTAAAAACCAGGAGAAAGAATGTATGGTGAAGGGCACGCTTCTCTTCCCTGCTGAATTAGCACATTAACATGTTTTGTAGCTGATCTGAACTTTACATTCCAAAGGCAAATATTTTTATCAGTTAACCTAAGCACAGCTGAGGTCTGACAAAGGCCCTGTTATTGCTGCCCTTTAAGCTGCAGCAGCTTAAGAGCCCACTAGAGCGCAGTCCTTTCTCCTCACACAAGAACACTGGGCATTGCTTAAAGAAATGGTTGAGTAAGGAGCTTTCAAAAAAAAATATCACAAGCAAGCAAAACAAAAGACTACAAAAAATAACCTTGCTACTGCAAAGTAATTGCAGAGAATCAGTTACAAAAAAAAAAAAAAAATTACTACAATACATTCACTCAAAACACTTTGGTCTACAATTTGAATCTTCTTTCCCACCTGAGCCATCCAGAAAGAAATAGTTTATTGCTTTCTGTTTAAGAAGCCTGGCTTCCCCTCCTGCCTGTTATATATCAATACACCCACACAAGGCAGTATTTTTCCCCTCCCAGCTCTCTTTATTATGATCAATAATGAATTTATATTTCATTGACATATCCTTGCCAATCTCCTTCAGCATTTTTGAAAAGGGATTATTTCAGTTGCAGAGTGCTTAGAATAGTACTTATATTTTTGTTTTGTCCTGCTTCAGTCAGTTGTCTTGAGATGGATGACTCAAACATAAAGCAGGTACAATAAAAGTACAGCTGGTGCACTATAAATCTGCACACCTACCTGTGATTAATAGAGATAGGTGTTTTAGCCAGTGATTGTACGAGGGATGCTGGTAAGGAGGAAGAAAAAGAGATCCAAGAAACCATACTGAAGAATAAATTGTCCTGACAAAAGTGGCAATATATATATACATAAAAATGTTAACTATCTGCATAAGATAAATGGTGGGTCAACAACAGAGAATGCCATTTGCCGTAGTGAAAAACAGTCCTTTCTTACCAGAGAGCAAGACAACAGTGTCTTTGGCTGAAAAAAAAGTACAGAAAGTACCTGAAAGCATTACTTTTTTGGACTGTTTCCCCAGATAAGTACCTTATTTACTTTTCCCATTTTTTTTTTCTCTTAAAAATAAACAGTCAGGTGCAAGTTTCTGGATGCAACACAAAGTAACTAGGGTCATATCCTGCATATGGAATCTACTCAGGCTCTTTCATCCCAAGCTGCAGGACAGACTTCCATTGGTACATGAGCCTTTGGTTCTGGTCACCAGCCATTTTCAGAAACCCTGAGATATATCATGTAATAAGCAAAGCAGCAAGCGTGTAAGTTTATCTTCTGCTTGAGAAATTCAGCCCAAGATCAAACCAAGTGTCATGGATCACTCCAAGTTTAAGAAAAAAGTGACTTAGGGATGTTTCTAAAGGTCTGAAGAAGAGGTTTGAATGAGTGACCTCCACATGCCAATGAAAAAAGTGCTGGACTGTTTTAATGATTGTCTGCACAGAGGAAAGTGAAACAGTTCCTGCCTCTCACACGTCTTCTCATGTATATCCATACAATAAAAACAAAGAAAGATATTACTACCCCAGAGCACCCAGATATCTCTTCAGAAAGTTTCCAAATTGCACTTCAGCAAAGCATGTAATGGTAACTTAGAGAAGCTACCATGAAACTAGATAACCTTTCAAATCCATTTATCAAAGTAGTTACATTTCTCATTTCAAGGCAAGTGACAGATAATAAATATAGATCAAAGGAAGGCTATCAGTATATAAAAAGTTGTATTAAATGAAAAATTGATTCACAAAATGGCATTATATATTTTATAGCCTCTTCAAAGCTCCTATTTAAAAGCTGAGCCTTGTTTTCTACACTGAACTTTCTACATTGAACAGCTATCATATCACATAACCCTTGGGGAAAAAACTCTTCACACATTAAAGATCTGTAGTGACTAGAGATGGTTCCAGCCATAGTCCAGAAGCGAGATGTGAATCCTTCCAGATTCCAAGGACATCTAAAATGAGATTTCAGTTGGGAAGCACAAACAAATGCTTTAGTCAAGAAAATTCATGCTAGAAACCAGATTCAGTAAATGCCTTCAGCCATTCTGCTGAGCACACACAGACATTTTAGATTTCTTTTTCTGAGGTGCAAGAGAGAGCACTGCATCTTCCCATCATGCAAGAGGTACTCGTGGTGCTTCAGATCGTGTGGCTGGGAAAAGCCACAGCTGTGGGCTTTGGATGCAGATTGTGCCACTTGGTAGGACAATGTTTTACACCCAGTCTGACTGGTAACCAGCTCCTTGCCACCAACATAGTGTTTGTTTCATCTCCATTTTATGGTCTCAGCCCTCGACCCCACAGGTGGTTTCCTTCACAGCTGCCCTTGGTGGGATTATCAGAAGAAAACATCAGAGACAAGCCCTGTCAATGTGGGAGCCAAAAGCCCTTGCTGTGGGGAGGAGAGAAGGAGAAGTCAGATGGACAAAGCTCTCGCTGAGTGGCCGAGACTTGACAGATGTGGAGATGCTGTCACCACTGTTGCTCTTGGGACAAAATAAACGCTGGTGCCCACGACCTTCACATGCTGCCTGCTTGTCAGTCCTTTGCAATCCACCAGAAGTGACAGTGACAACACACGGTGTTATTTTCACTTTCCCCAGCTGGTTCTAGCCAACCCGGCTCCTTCCTGCACAACGGTTTTCTTTTTGAACCTGACAGCAAACATGGATTTTCTATAGAGTTGAAGTCTAAAATTTGGCCATCATTGCAGATTTTATAAAGTACCTTGTCATTTCCGGCTATTTGATCCCTTCCATTCCTATAGTAAGAATAGAAATGTTACCTTGAAATTGTGGAAGCTGAAGGAGGGATGTTGCATCCCCTAATATCTTGGGGATGTTCAACTTTCAAATTTGAATGCAGTTTATTTGATAACCTATCATTATTTTAATAGAATTTTTTTAATGGCAAGTGTCACTTTTCCACTTTTTATTTTTCAGGATAGTTCACTCCTTAGACGTATTACAGAGAAACTTTCAAATGTTCCATCCATTCCACAGCTTATATCTCAAGTTTTGTTAGAGTTTATTTGTAATGCATAGAGTGAAATCCCAGTTTCTGATCTGGAAACAACAAATATTAAAACTCTATAGAAAACTGCATGAAAATTCTATAGCTGGTCAAGTCTAAAGTGCTTTATACAAAAGCACCATTTTACAGATTCTCCTGCGTCTGAAAGGCTTAGTCAGGAACACATGTTTTAGACATAGAAAATACTAATAAAGCAAAGCCAGAAAACAGGAGAAAATGTGCATGTATAGGCAAGGTAAATAAAACTTTGCTTCCGGTAATGCCATGAGAAAAACAGAGAAAGAAATGAAAGTCCTTTGGGGTTAGTTACTCAGTCCTTGTGCTAGCAAAACACTGCATAAAACAATGTTAATTTGTCTGTGATCTCTGCTGAGGTTTGCAGGTTTGAAGAGAAGCTATGGCAGTGAGAGTTTAAACACACTTTTTCCTCTCTTCTAAAATCTGAACTAAACAGGCCTTCTTTCAGTTTAAAGCCAGTACATGCCCTTGTAAAACATGCCTCTCCAGCTCTCTCATAGGCTCCCTTTAGGTACTGGAAGGTGCTCTAAGGTCCCCCTGGAGCCTTCTCTCCTCCAGGCTGAACAATCCCAGCTCTCTGTCTGTCTTCACAGCAGAGGTGCTCCAGCCCTCTGACCATCCTGCACCCTCCTTCATTGGACCTTGCAGGCAGATCCCACATGGAGCCAGCATTGGTACCACGTGCCTTCCCGGCCTTGCCTTTAACTAAAAGTGAAGCAAGAAGTTCTCATGAGAGCATCCTGTAGGAACAGAGGGATTTTTCTTGTAAGGAAATGATATACTAGCTTGAATGTGCAAAAGGGAGAGCTTCTCTCTTTCCTGTTCTGCTCTGTGCAGTGCTGTGGGAAAATCTATCCAGGTTCCATCAGATGCTCCACAAATGTAATGTGACAAGAATCTGAAAGGACACAAGATTTACTGGCCATCTGCATTCTTCTTATTATTTTGTCTTATTAAAGCAGTTCTCTTCTTAAGACATTTGTTTATCCTATTGAGGTTCAGATAGGATCCTGCACCATCCCTCTCTTCCCTCACCTCTCCACCCCCGTGCAGAACAGCTTCCAGATGAACACAGTCTAATATCATCTCATTTAAAAGGGCACAAAATCACAATGCCACTCCCCAAAAATATCTCTAAGTATTTCTCCCAGTGATGACTCCTTCAAAATTAACACTCTAACATTGCAGTAAGGATGGGAGCTGGAGCTAACTGCCACCTCCATCCACTCTGACAGCAAGGCAACGCAGAATCTGTCTATTTGAAGAAGGCACAGGCAGTTTACTGACAGGATAACAGACCAAAGCTTCCATCTGCATCCCATTACAGGTGCTGCACTGACATCTATAAATTAACTCTTTCTGCTTCCTTCAATTGGAATTGCTCTTTTAAGGACAGCAGTAAAATATACTTGACTCCCAAATATGCCCTGTATCATTTTAGGTACATAATGAATCAGGGACACGGAATACTATGTTTTATATGATGTTCACTAGTAAAATAAGCAATTATTTCAAAACATCAGTGCAGAGTAAATCCAGTTCTTAGCTTCTTAGAAAGTGAACCTCAGTACCAGCAAACCCAACAGCTGGGATCACTGCTAGCAAGGTGAAAGCTGGATTACCCTTTTCCTGTATGCAATTCTTTTTCTTAGAGAAACTGTGAATGGTGATTTTAATTAAGACTGACTGTTCATTATACCATTTCTTCTTAATTTTGCTGAATTTTAGGCACTGGTTAATAATCATTAAGAGGAAAATAATAAGTCTGGTACACCCTAATTTAGAAGTGCTTGACCTTGCATTTTTAATCTACTCTCATTAATAATGATCTTGAGCAGGTAAAGCCAACTTATGATGGTCAAAACTGCACAGCTACTTCAATTACACAACTGCCTGATTCAGAAAGTCTTGGCAGAACATATTTAATATTACTAGCCCAAGGCCATAAAAGTAGCTAATATCAGAACTGCCAATAGATTACGGAAGGTTTTTTGCCTCCAATGCCATGAGTCATCCACTAATATTTTTTATTAAATAGAGTTTTAATTCAGATTCTATTCTTCAGATGCTGACTTCAAGCATTAGTTACTCTTTTGATGTCAGGTGGTTATCGAGTAAAACTCCCCTAATTGTAGGCAAATGGAACAGTTACTCACTGATGGTAGTATGGAATATTACAGAGAACATTCAGTTCAGCTCCAAACCTGCAGTTTACTAAGGTAATGCTTCAAATACCGTGGCTGGTTCATCAGCTACACAAGGTTCAATAACAGAAAATTTAATTTAAAATTTAATATATTAAAGCACTAGTTAGGTACAACAGGGACAGGCTCCAGAGAAAACGAAAAAAATCTGTTTACTGTTACTCAGAGTACATTCCCACACTTTCTCCTATATTCTCTCCCTACTTGCATAGAAAACTTTATTTCCCTCTCAGATATTCAGATTATGATGCACAGGGATTTTACATCATTACCCAGTCTGGTGGATATATCAACCAGAAACCCCTTCTAAATGCAAGAAGGCTTCTCCTACCAATTTTAGCATCTGCAATACAGACAGGAAACATTAATACCAGGCTAAAAGAAATCAGTGATGTCAACACTTCTAAGCTGAACTGCTTACATTAAAATCATTACCAAGAGAAATTGATGTAGGCACTGGCACTAACCATTCTAAAGCCACATTCATTCTTCTGGGAGAAAAACCTATACATAGTGATCATTTTATAGAATTAGGTACATACTGAACAGCAAGACTGGTTTTTTAATTATCGTGGCAAATGTAGCCAGCAAGATTCTGGATGGAAAAGTGCAGCAACATCTGGGAATTTGTGGAGCTGATCTGCCAAGATACGAGTGACTGGAACAGCAGTGTGAATACCTGCCCATTCCTTTCTCAGGTAACTTGGTTATGAACATGTCTGTTCTGGTGAATATGAATTATTTATGCTTCATCCATAGTTTGTTATAGCAATTGTTAAGTAAGCAGACAGTTATGAAAGGTTTAAATTCACAGAAAAGGAACATGACTAATCCTCATAGGAAAACCAGGTT
Organism: Falcunculus frontatus; assembly: GCA_013398115.1. Lineage (NCBI taxonomy): Eukaryota > Metazoa > Chordata > Aves > Passeriformes > Falcunculus > Falcunculus frontatus. The sequence goes on from VZRV01004673.1 coordinate 899,305, forward strand.
TGAGGACATCAGACTGATTGTGCACCCACTGAAACAGGATTAAAGCAAGCAGAAATCTGCATGCAGATTCAACCTGCAGAAATATGTTCAAACACATCTCTGCACAATCTACATGTACATGCATGCAAACAGACAGGCTTACCTGCAAAGAGATAAGACCTATAATTACAGTGACGGCTTCATTTGATTTTACAAGCAATAGAGATAACCTTTGAGTACCCAGGCATCGGTGTGTGATAAATAGCTACATAACAACGCAATGAGAGTACACACACCCTTACATAGCTCCAGAAGGTCATTCCTGCTTTATAACATTAGGTCAGGGTAGCTTCTATTTTGTGTCCAACCTCTTTATCACTGCTAGATCAAGTCGACCCAAACCCATGAAAAACTTATCCATAGATCTTAAAGCACTTTATAAAGATGGATAGGTATTATTCTAGCTCACAGATGTGTAGAAGATAGGCCTAAACTCATGCAGGGGGCTTCAAGTCTTTAACCACATGCAACTAATCATGCAGCCCTACATGCAACAACCCTAACTGAGAAAGAATCATAGAATCATAAAATCATTTGGGTTGGAAAACACCTGTAAAATCATCTAGTCCAACCGTTAACTTAATACTTCAAAGTCCTACTACTTAACCATGTTCTTAAGTGCCACATTTACATGTATTCTACATACCTCCAGGGATGATGATTCCACCACCTCCCTGGGCAGCCTGTTCCAATGCTTGTCAACCCTTTCAGTAAGGAAATTTTTCCTAATATCCGATCTAAACCCTGCTAGCACAACTTGAGCCCATTTCCTCTTCTCCTATTGTGTGTTTCCTTAGGAGAAGAGACCAATCCCCACCCGGCCACAACCTCCTTTCAGGGAGCTGTAGAGAGCAATAAGGTCTCCCCTGAGCCTCCTGTTCTCCAGCCTAAACACCCCCAGCTCCCTCAGGCACTCTCATAGGACCTGAGCTCCAGACCCTTTACCAGCTCCATTGCCCTTCTCTGGACATGCACCAGCACCTCCATGTATTTCTTGTAGTGAAAGGCCCAAAACTGGACACAGCACTCGAGGTGTGGCCTCACCAGTGCCCAGCACAAAGGGGACAATCAGTTCCCTGGTCCTGCTGGCCACACTATTGCTGATACAAGCCGGGATGCCGTTGGCATGCTCCTGAAATCCCATTTAGCTTCTCTTCGTGTTGCGCTCTCTGCACGCAGCAGATTCACTTCGGGAAGGAACCACTAGAGGTCAGGCAGGATATAATCATGCCCACAATGACAAGGGAGATTGCTCAGAGTGCCATTAGCAAGAGAAATGAGGGACCAGAGTGACACTTAAATAAAAAATTAAAAAAAAAAAAAAATTAAAAAAATTTAAAAATTAAATATTGGCTACTTTTCATGTCAGGAAGAAAAACTCTGCTCTTGAAAACTGATATATTCAAGACAGATCACATGCACTGGTATGAAGTTATCAGAGAGGAAATAGTTTTATTAGATAGAAAACAGGCGTGCAGGTAAATATGGGCATTCTGTATGAACTGAAGTTGGCCACAGTAAACACAGTTGCTGAACAAACACTCAGAAAGTGCTCAAATCTACCCAAAGTTTACTTGTTTACTGTATCTTCAGTTGACACCTGAAAGAGGTTTTCCACGTTGCTTTCATCATACAAAGGTGTGTCTGGGCAGGACAATATGTAGAAAAACACTATAATACTCTTTTTTTCTTCTCTGAGTAAGAAATGCAGTCCAGTCTTAGAATACATGTAGAATATCACACTGAAATGAGCACAATTGTTCAGCAGCTGCTTCTCTGAATCTCCCACTCAGTTGTCACTGTTCCAGTGACCTCCTCAGGGATATCTATTCCTTCAGTGGAAATGGATGAGTCAAGCACATGGGCTCACAGGGGACAATGTGACAATCCCTGTCACAAAACCAGTGGCACCACTCAGTGGGAGAGCTGATCTGCAGCTGCCAGGGCCTCCTTTAGCCTCAAAGGTTTCCCTGGCCACAGGAAAAGTGCTACTTCTGAGGAAAATACCCCTCCCCTCTGATATACATGCTCATATTTCCCTGCACCCTCTACAGGGCTGTATGCTCAAAGGCTAGGTAGCATTCTGTACTTCAGAGTATGTATTAGAGAACTTCCTCAAACAATCATGTTTCTTTTTCCCCTGTGCCACTTCACTGTCTGGTGCACTCATCATCCTGCCTGATTTGCAGCCGAGTGCTCTAACAACATTTCTATATTTCTTGGAAGCTTATTTCCTAGGAAGCATTTAAAACAATTCCACCAATACTGACATTAAAGTAGGCTGAGTTATCAAAAAAAGGCTACAGTAGCTTTGTTTTGTTTACTCATTTGCAAATAGCCACATTTAGTTTATCAGCTACCATACTCTGAGTGAATGGAAGAAATTACTGAAAACTCAATAACACTTACTAAGCTTCACACCTATCTGTATCTCCTACATTCCTAATTCAGTATAGATCTGCAAATCTATATTTAGTGATATCTATCTCTGACAGCTCTGTCAAAAACAGCACATGCAGCAGAAATATAATTTTATTCAAGTTAGTCAAAGTCTATATAGGTACTTGTCATCTACTGGACTGTGAGACAGCTGTCTGGTGTGTTTAAGTCCTTAATGGTATTAGGCAAAAAAAGAAACACAAAAAATTTACACCTACTTGCCACAATATGATGGGAAATAAAAAAGGGAAAACATGCAAACATATGTTAAAAGAGAAACTGCTAATCTGTCAATACTTACTGATTTCTGATAGCTCATGTCGTCTTTAACAGATATTAAAAAATAAGTCCTACATCTTCTATTTAGCTGCTTCAGTGTCGGAATTGACATTACACAAAGCAGGTAAAACTGGGAATCCTTCTGTTCTAATTTATGTCTGAATATATACACAAAAATTAATGTCCAATTGCTGCCTGTAATGGTGTAAACTTGTTTCTGAAACTTGTTTCTGAATCAGGTCAGTATGTGGCTCATAGTGACCTGATTATTTGCCTCTTACCACTATGAACAGGGTCTGCAGAGGCAAACTTAAAAGTGCTACTGAAGTCTGCTCTGGTTCCTGTGTCCCCATACATTTTATGTATGTGTCATTGCCATTTTAATACTTCTAAACCATATGCATTGCCAAAATCCATGTATACTTCAGTTTCCTTAGATTCAAATAAAAAAGCACTCCCCAAAAAAACCCCCAAACAAACAATTAAACCCAACCAAACAAAACAGAGAGGGCCAAGTGTTCATCAGTTTCCATGGAGAAGAGGAACAAAGAAATACGCAGACAGGAAAAGTCGTTGGTTTTCTATTGTTTGTATTTCTACCTCCACTGCTAAGCCCTGAATTTCACATTGCATAGCAGCTGGAAACTGGAGAGTAACACCTGGTGGATGGATAGAGAAATAAATGTCACATCTCTGTGTACAGGCTTTATTATTACCATGTACATAATGTAATCTGCAATTGCCTTTCAAATGGGAACTGTGAGAAAACACTAAATACTCAATCAGGAGCTATTAGTGATTCTGCAGGATAAGAAAGACCATCCCAGAAAGAGGGAACAGATATGGGATGAGGCTTATACAGCATGTGTTGTTTTATCCAGAGAGGCTGTATTAACACGCTGCTCCTATACTCCATCCCCTCTGGCAGAAACAGAGTAGGGAGCTCCACAAGAATAGTGACAGAGCTCCTGAGCATACTGACCAGATGGAGTAAAGCATGTACAAAAAGTGGCTCTGCCAACTCATGGTGGATAAGCACAAAGCTTTAAGATTACCTATAGCTGCAGAAATATTCTGGGCATAGGACTGTCCCTCTCCTTTCCCGTGTTGAGAGTTTATAATCTCATGAATTTGCTAAGGAAATAAACAGAAATGTCCATTAGCACATGCTTGGTTAACTGAAAGTACAAATAAAAAGTAAGAATCAGGAGGGGCTACAACAGCCAGTCTTTTCCATTAGTGAGGGTAATGCAGGCATTTTGGGAGGCATGGGATACCACGGTGCAGAGGCACCTGAGCTGGCTCCACTGCTCCAGCCAGGCGTCTCCTAGAATGAGAAAGAGCAATGCAGATGTGTGCAAAGGGCACACGGTGACGGAGAGCTGCAGTCTGTTAACAGTGGTGATGGCTGTACCCTGTCACTGTGCCCGTCGCCACAAACATCAGCAGCTGTGCTTCCAGAGTGTGACATACACACAACATGAGCAATCTGACAGAACACACTGAGCATTACCTAGCTGTTCTCTTGAGATACTGTAAGGCTCCTGCAGTATTCCCACATACAGTGTTGGAATAATGAGTGTTAGAGGTTTGCAAGGGCCTTCAGTAACTGCGCTATTAAGGTAAAAGATAAAATTTTAAGCCATTTCAATTTAGGATGGTGTTTAGTCCTTCCACTGCCTCCTAGGACCGTGGAGAATGCAGCAAAAACATTCCTTGGGAGGATAGAAGGGGCAGCGTTGCAACACAACATTGCTCCAGACTGTATTGTACCGGAGATCCGCTCCAAACTGAGAGCAAAATGTTTCATAATCCATACAATCAACACAGCAAGATGAAATACACACCCACTCGAGGAGGCTATTCCCTTTTGCAAAAGAAGGCACAAACTCTTACATAAATAGATTATGATAAGAGCATTACCACAGTTCCGCCTCTGTTAATATAAAGGGATAGCCCATGTATTAAATAGGAAATGGACAAGAGAAAGGGAAAAATATGGAAAGAAAAAAAGAAAGAGAGAAAGAGAGAGAAAGAGAGCGAAAGAAAGAAAAGAAAGAAAAAGAAAAAGAAAGAAAGAAAAGAAAGAAAGAAAGAAAAAAGAAAGAGAAAAAGAAAGAGAAAAAGAAAGAGAAAAAGAAAGAAAAAGACAAAAAATCCAGCTGTTTCTTCAAAATAAGGAAAAGGTGGCTGATTGAAAATGGACACTAAGGACAGTTAGCTGAAAAACACTGGAGAGATCTCAAGCACAGCATTTTTAGTCGATTTTAAAATCCTGTCTGTATTTTTACAGGAAAAACACAACTGGAGACATGATTGAAATATAAATGATGCAAGAATATGGATAATTATTGTGAAATAAAAACCTCTTCATTAATGTAGAAAACCTAACTTTTTCAGAGCTGTGCCACAAACAGAAATTTGTAGTCTGTCGAAGGCCTTTTTTGCATGTTTCCAAACATATTTAATTTTTGAAACAAGAAGTCTGAAAAAACAGGATATGCTCCTTTGTTGTGAAGAAATCTACTTGCCAACACAGTACCCTTTTTTTTTTTTTTTTTCCAATTCTCTCCAAAGGCAAGTAATAACAACCTTAACTAACTCCTTACACTTCTCTGTTCTGCATCTCAGCATATGATTGTCAGGAACAACCACATCAACCATATAGCTGTAATATTTTTCACTGATATAGCATTCTTCTCCTGAGATTCTCAAGGCTCTCTACAATGGTAGAAAAGCATTGAATTATGGATGTGAAAATAAAGGCATAGGAAATGATGGCTGAGACAACGGAGTCTCCCTGTGGCACCGTGAGTGTGACTGTTATTGCTTGTTGTTTGTTAAACAGTCCTACTGAACAAGGCAAAACACAAGATAAGGAAGTTATTGTCCTTGGCCTTATATTTATATGGAGATACCTGGCTTATCAAACACATTAGAATTTTCAAGATATTCCTCAAAGTATGAGACTACATAAATTACCAAAAACATACATAACTGAATAAGGGGGGTTTTGTGGTGTTGTTGTCAGGTTGTTTGGTTTTTTTTATTTTTTGGTTGGTTGGGGGTTTTTGGTTTTTGTGTTTGATTTTTTTTTATCCTCTGATGCTTACTGGATAACCAACATAGCTGTGGCCAGCCTACACAAAGCCAGGACCATACTGCTCTGAAAATGTACATCTCAGGATGGAACCAGTAGTCCCCATTTTATTATGATACTGAGTGGACTATGAGCATAAATTTTTCATCAGTGTTTCCAAATGCCCAGATATTAAATCCCCTGTGTATAATCTGTATGATTAATTTGGACATTCTGAACTTGAAAACTGTTGTTTCGATTAAAGCAGATTTATTCCATAGCTCCTAATCAAAACCTCTGTAGTTTCTAGAACAATGACAGCTTACAGTACACATGCAGACTACACACACTGTAAAACCTGTGTCCAGTACTCAGGCAGCTGCATTTGCTTCTACTGCTTGCAGCTATACACATAAATACTGATCCATAAAACATTCAAAGAGTAGAAATACAGCATATTTTCCCTTTTTTACGGCAGTGATACAACTGCTCGTCTCCCATTTTGTAGCTTAGGATGCTGAAAGAAGGTTGTTCATTTTGTGATTTGGGTTGAAAGTGTAGAGTTTCAGACAGTGCTTAATACACTTAAAATATGAGACTGTTTCAAAAATAGCAAGATTTGGAAGCCAGCAGTCAATGTCTCTCCCACTTGCAAAATCTCACCACCATGAAAAAGAGGGTCTCAGGAAATTCTTAGTAAGGGTAAGGAAATCCTAACACTTGATGAAGTACATAGTCCATGAGTGGAAAATTGCAGATCTAGCAAGCAAGAGATTCTGAGGCAGCTTCCTTGAAACTTTTAGACATTTTCTTGTTTGTTTGTTTGTTCTACTTCTGGTATTACCCAAACTCTCCAGTCCTTCTTTCACCCAACATATAAATAACACATATTTATGCTCACTTTCCAAATGCAACATTCACACAGACTCCTTTTCTGAATTAGGCTAAAAATACATGCATAGGTGTAATTTTTTTTTTCTCAATGGCCGTCAGTTCTACAAAAGGCAGAATTTTTCTATCCAATTCTTCCATAAAGAGCTGGGAATTTTCAGTTTTCTGAGTGCTTGTAAAATTCTAGAAATTCACTTACAGTATTACTCTAGGCAGCTGAGAAAATGCAATAATAATAATAATAATAATAATAATAATTTGTTTTCATTTAGCTAAAAGAATCACATTGTTATCACTTTTAGTAGTCAGTTGTTTATTGTTTTAACAATGATTACTGTGTGGGAAATTATGTTGCTTACATTTCCTCTTTGTTAGTACCAGTCCCTAATGCATCCAACTCTCATTTGCTTACTAGCAGAAGATTTCACCTTTGTCAGCACTGCACAGCCGGTGCTGTTGTGGAAAAAAAAAAAACCAGACTGCAACCTATTCAGCCTCTGGCTCCACCAGCAAAGCTCTGGGCGAAGGTCTCCTGACTGTGATGCTCAGCTATCCTGAACAGCCCCTTGCTTCGGAACAGAGGTGTTGACACTCGCTGCCAGCATGGCACAGTTAACTATCCTGATGCTTAATCCTTCATTGCAAAAGTTTGCTAGAAGGCAATTCCAGCCCCCAGAGGAAAATCAGGGACTGATCCTTTTTAGTCATCCCTTGTGAGGCTGCAGATGGAGTGCTGCTTCCACGTTTGTACTTCCCAGGGTAAAAAAGACACGGACATACTGGATTGAGTCCACCGGAAGATGACCAAAATGATAAGCTGGCTTAAACAATTGACATGTGAGAAAAAGCTCAAAGGAATTGGCTTGTTCAGCCCTGAGATGACAAGGTTAAGGTAGGGGGATCTTACTGCTATCTTCACCTATCTCATGAGAATACATAGAGAAGATAGAGAGAACAAACATTCTTGAAGAGGTAGGTATAGTATAAGAGGTAACAAATAAAAAGTTACAGGAGTGAAATTTTGATTAGAAAGAAGGACTTTTTGTTTGTTTGTTTTGTGAAAGCAGCCAAACATCAGAATAAACTGCCAGAAAATATTGTGGTTTCATCACACTTTGAGATATTCAGAACTTGACTGGTTGCCCTGAACAGCCTCATCTAAATTAGCCCCGCTTTGAGCAGGGATTAGATCAGGTAAACTCCAGAAGTTCCTTCCAACCTAAATTATTCTGTGTTTCTAGAATTTTATGACTTTGATTTAGAGAAATAACAGAGATTATCAAAAGATAATGCCTTGAACTTTCATTTCCTATGAACTGCTCCTGAAAAGAGAGATAATGTTATAGAAAGAAAAGGTAACTTCTCTTGTGTGAGGCACAAAGATTTTAGTTCGCTTTAGTCATGGAGAACAGAATAATGTAACAGTGACTTATACACATACTCTTGTAAATAAAAGAAGGTGCAGCACTTAGATGTGAAATAAACAGTGAAAATTACAATAGTGAAGGAAAGGAAACCTACAGCCAAAAGGAGACTTGTACTCTGTGTTAATAAATAAGCCCAGCCTAGTTATTTATTATGGGTCAAACTTCCAAACCATTATTCACCTTCTGATTTGGCTGAGAGTATTTGTCAGATTTGGCTGAATCATCCCTTGGTTCAGTTTTCAGAGCCAGCCCCTTGTTTAGCAATCACTAATTGTGTTTACTAAACAGTGTCCAAGGAAAAGGCATTTCCACTCCGTGGGAAGATGCATTTCCACAGAATGACACCCTTCCTCACCACCAAAGGCTGGCCCCCAAGTGACTTCCCGAGGTCCAGTCGCATTGGGATTCATGAACATGCACCAAAGAACTGGCACTGTACGTCTCACTTTGTCTGCCTCCCCTCCTATTTCAATTCCAACAATGAATACAGTCAATAGTTGTTGGGTTTCCCTGTGTGCAAGCCTTGCTTGACCTTGGGAAAGAAAAAAGAACTTATTTCCTTTTCCTTTCCACTCCCTCTTCCTTCAGTATAAATACAACAAACTAATAAACAGAAAGATCAATTGTCCAATTTTCACATGTCACTCCTAGATCTCTTGTGTCAGTCCCATAACTTTGTCTAGGCTGCTATCTGTGACTTTTATTATTTTCTCCTCAATAGACTGAGTTCTATATGATGATATTTTATATTACTGCTTGGCTGCTGTTGCTGAACTAACAGCTGTTGTGTATGAATTGTTCAGGATTACACAAAGGGAATATAGTAAGTATGAGATTGAACTCGTGTTTTTAAATAAAACCTGCAATGAGACCAGTATGTATTCAAGTCTCTTTCTTGGATTTTTATGTTGTGTTTGTTCTTTGGGTTTTGTTGGTTTGGTTTGATTTGGTTTTTATTTGGATAGCTGAATGAATCAGATTATCTTTTATTCTAGACTGTTTGTGTACCGTATTTATGATTTATACAAGTGGATACATTATAGAATACCAACAGTGTATAACTGGCTGCAACAATGAATTCCAGTTTGTTTATTGAAACAGATTGGGACACTTTAGCAGTAACATAAGACTTCAAGACCTATGAAGAGCTTAACCTGTAAGCAGAAAGTTGAATTTTATCTCAAAGGGAAAAACAGGGCTAGAAAAGGCACAGTTCATTGATCTAGCAGTCTACCTACACTTTAACTCATTATCACAGAATGACAGGTTCACAGAATCATAGAATGGTTTGGGTTGGAAGGACCTTAAAGATATATCTAGCTCCAACCCCTGTGCCATGAACAGGGATAACTTACATTAGACCACATTGCTCCAAGCCCCATCCAATTTGGTCTTGACACTTCCAGGACTGGGGCATCTGTTAATTTCTTTGGGCAACCTGTTCGAGTGCTTCATGACTCTCACAGTAAGTAAATTCTTCCTAATCTGTGTCCAGTCTCCAGTCTTCCATCCTGTCTCCAGTCACCTGGAGGTATTCAAGGAAAGACTGGATGTGGCACTCGGTGCCATGGTCTGGCAGACATGGTGCTGTTGGGTCACAGGTCGGACTGGATGATCTCAGAGGTCTTTTCCAACGAAACCTATTCTGTGATTCGGACTGGCTACAGTCACTGCAGAGCAGCTCCAGGTCCAAGGCTGTTTGGGATGCTGTTTGCCAGGGGGGATTAGGAAGAGCGGCTGCCTGTTGGCAGACAAGCCTGAGTCACACAACAAGCTGCATGTTCCATACGCAAAACATGTGGCTTTGCAAAACAGATGCAACCGCTGAGTGCCAACATATTAATTAACCACCACATCCTTCCTTTCATGTCTCCCCACTGATGCTTTGGAAGCATTATGATAATTATCCGCAGCTCAGAGCCTCGGGGTTTGCAGAACAGCTATTCAGACACGTGGTTCCCTCAGCGGGAACAGACTCTGAGGGCCGGATCCCGCGGCCCGACCGCGTCCGGCTGAGCTCGGCACAGGCCGCGTCTCCATGGCAACCGCGGGCGGCGGGGCGGGGCCGCGGGCTCACGCGCAGCCCTCCCTCCTCCCCCTCCTCTTCCTCCTC
>VZRV01004673.1:909789-1007716 GCA_013398115.1 Falcunculus frontatus
GCCCGCGCTCCCGGGAGCTGCCGCCGGCCCCTCGCCGCCTCGCCCGCCCGCGTCCCCCTGCCCGGCGGCCGCGATGTCCGACAAGGAGTTCATGTGGGCCCTCAAAAACGGAGACTTGGATGAGGTGAAGGACTACGTGGCCAAGGTAGGAGGAGGCGGCGGCGGTGGTGCGGGGTGGGCGAGGCGGCGCTGCGGGCGGAGGAGGGAGGGAGGGATGTACGCGCAGCCCCCGGGATGGGGCCGGGGCGGCGGGAGCCGCGGCCTGGGCGGGCACGGGCGCTCGCCGAGCTCTGTGCGGAGCCGGGGGCCCCCTCCCCCTCCTCCGGGCCTCTCGCTTCCTGGGCTTCCTCCTTCTCTCCTGCCCCCAGCCGCCTCTCGCGCCTGCCGGTGGAGTTATTCTGTGTCAGTACGTGAAACTTAATGGATTGACAGCCAAGATCCCAGTCGTGCCTCGCTGATCTTGTTTGGATTTGTGGCCTCGGTTTGGTTATCCTTCCACTCTGTGCCTCAGGGCTCATCCTTAATAGGGTGATGCTAAGCTACCGGGTGTGCTGAGGCTTAATTCATTAACCTTCTGGGCAGTGCGTTGATACCTAGTTAGGGCGAGTGCTGCAGGAACAGCAGACACCTGTGTGATGGCTGAACAGTCCTCAGGTACATGGCAGTATTTGAAAGCTGCCTTCTGTCCTCATTTGCCTTCTCTCTTGTCACTGAGGTTTGTGGGAAAAGTACATAAGGGCAGCATTCTGCTTCAGTGAATCCTTACTGTTCAGGAATATTGTCTAGGAACTGTTACACCAGAGCAGAGGTGTACATATAATTTACCTGTAATTATTTAGATCTTCGAACAAGTTAATGATTGTCTTTGGGAGCTTGACACATGCTGACAAAACTTGCCGTGGTGATTTAAGTTCTCTCTACTCCAGTTGTCAACTCGCAAACTTGTAGCACTCCTGGCAAAAAGAAAAGTGTGCAAGTACTTCCAGCTGCTTTAGTACAAAGTCCAACAGCTTAGCCTGAATAGTCTTCTCTGACAGTTCCAGCTAAGCTTCTGGACTTTGCATCAAAGGGCTGTGCACTCACATGCTCTGTCTGTAAAGTTCTAGAGGAAATAACTAGGAATAATGTAATTATCCCACTTCAGCTGTTTGCTAAAGGTTGTGTACCTGTGTCTGTGTAATAAAGTTGGGTAATCCATTGGTATGTGTAATATCTTCTCAGATTTGGGGACTTGCAGAGTATGTCATTAGCAGATTTGGATTCTTCCTACAGCTTTTAAAGGATTTCTGTGTGTATCTAGAAAATTCACTGCACACTAGTAATTACTGGATCCTTGTGTATCTGTTGCTGAGGCAAAAACTTTGGCAGTAACTGTCTTGGTTCAGTTTATGTCTACAAGTTCACTGCAGTACTAATTAGAAAGCTTTTTTTGTATTCCCACTCTTCCTGAGTGGCACTGCAACTTGTGTAGCAAATGGATTTATGTGATCACTCTTCATGTGCTTCAGTGCAGAGTCAAATACTTGGTTCCATCTGCTACTGAAAGAGGCTTGAGCCAGCCTGGATGCTGCTGTAGTAAAGAGGCTGAAGGCTACCATCTAACTGCACTAATGAGGCAGAAATCCTTAAAAGAGATATACTCATTGGGGTTAGATGATTAGAGTAAAAGAAGCCTGCAATCCTTGAGCAATCATACATTGTAGAACTGCTTGTAATGTAGAAGGTGAATAAACTCTGGGAATTTTCTGTTGGTTGGTTTGTGATCTAATCATATTCATACTTTTCCCTCACTTGGAAGTATGCGTTTCAGTTGTTAAACAGCCTACAAGAAATCAAATGTTTTCAGTCCTTTCTGTTTCTTTGACAGACTGTGAGCTACTAAACTCTTAGGCTGGTTTCCTGTGGAAACAAAGCTTATATAAGCAAGTTTTGAGTGATCCTCATCCTTCCTAGTGGTTTGTTAATGTTTTTTGTCTAATTTTTTGTAACTTTTACAGAGGTGCAGGTAGGTGGGTTTTAGGAAGGTAAATGAAATAGTGGTGGGTGTCTGCAGGGAAGAAAAGAGTACAAGAATGAGTTTATGTTTTACTGTACAACAGTACAATTGAAGAGGGGCAAGAGAACTCTGTAAATCATCTGAATGTAGGAGAAGCCTCAGCTGGAACTTCACATTCTCAGTTCTGAGATTAGTGAAATATGTGAAGGCAAATCATACTTTGGTAGTTAGAGTTCTCAGGAAAGTATCTGTTCTGTGCTGTATGTTCTTTCTGACTTTCTTCCTTATCAGTTATATGGCTTCTACTCCCTGCTGCTTTCCTGCTCTTTAAGTATGATTTAATGTTCAGGAATTTTACTTATATAAACTTTGCAGTGGCAGAAATTTCCTCTCCCTGTAATGGGGGAGGCAGTCGTATCTCTTAGAGTCTGCATCTTCATAAAATTCTTCCTTCTCTGTCTTCCTGAAACTTTTGTTTCCCAACTTCTCGTTTGTTTGGTTTCTTGTTCTAGTCTTGTTTCCTCATTATTTGTTTGGAAACAATACAGCCTTTAACTGTAATCTTGCAGTTTTGCCACCAATTACCACATGAAGGGTTTGACCTCTGATTTTGTTTCATGTCGGAATGGCAGGGCTTGAAATGCTAACTAGATGATCCTAAGTGCTTTAAAAATAATAGTATAAATGGATGTTATCAGTGGGACTGTAGGAGTTGAACTCTTAATCAGCCATGACTTTTCTTCGCTTGTGTGTAATAAGCTGTGGAGGTTCTGTCTTTGGAGTCATAAGTATCTCTTTCTTTGTTTTATCTGGAGTTTGGTTAGTAAGTACTAGGAAGAAAGAATGTTTTTGCCACTTCAACAGCTCCTGGACAAAAAAATGATATAGAAACAGAAGCAAGAGTCTCCATTTGCATTTTTTGTATTTCTGCATGGGGTTCTTGCATTCTCCTGAAGACACTTTGTTCAGGAAAAAAACTTCTCACAGAAAGAGTAGTTCTGAGGGGTGGCAATGAAACAGGCAGTGCCAAATGATACTGCTTTGTTGCATAGCAGAAGAGATCTTAGTGCTGCCAGTCTGCATTTGGAAGATATTGCTGGCTTCTATTTGATGAAAATAGGAAAGATTATTTTTATACTTTGAACAGTCTTGTAGGACTTCTTTCTGTTTTTGTAAGAGACATCATATTAGCATCTACATTTCTCAACTTGCAACAGTTTCAACTTTTTCTTTATGGTAAATATAAATTTCTCCTGAAATACTGTATCTAGTGTGTTATGCCAACAGTTAAGTACAGTGTCAGCTATTTTTATAATGACTGGATTAAAAAGTAGTTTTTACTGTTTGCTTGCTTTGATGTCTTCCTTTTGAATATACCCAGCATATGTTGGCTTCAGAGGTGCCTACAGGAATCTAAGGGATTGAAGGAATTGTGCACTCTTCCCACATACACATCCACTCAAATTTTTAAAATTCCTCAGGAAAGCAGAAGCTTCCATGGGAACAGATGAATCAAGTGTGCAGTTTAATGGGTGAGGAGGACCCACGCAGCTGAGAGAAATTTACCTCCCTCAAGGTAGGGAGTGGGTTAAAAAGTACTGGTTAGAAGAAGAGCAAGTTATATTAAGCCTACAGAATTTCTTAACATGAATAGTGTTAGCTGTTTTTCCTTTTCTTTAGCCTTCTTCCCCAGCAGAATTAGGTAAACTCTGCAGTTGCTTGGAAAGGACTTACTTCTCTGTCAGCGTGTGCACATAGCATTTCCAATCAGCAGTAGATTTCTGAGGCTAAGTACAATTTCTTTTATTCACTGGGCATAAAGTTTGTGGCAAGATAAACTTAGATTTGTAGGAGAGGCTTCAATAAACATTTGTTTTGAAGTAATTCCATCTCCTGTAGCTTAACTGAGAATTCCCCACTTCGTGAGCTGCTTTAATCCCTTACATCGTTTCCTAAACCTACCACTGCTTACAGTTAAGTTTGGTAAATCAACTAACCTAATACCATAAGAAGATAGGACAGGCAACCAAACTGGAAGCCTCAGAGGACTGGGAGGTTGAAGTGATGGTAGACTGTGAAACGGATGTTTGTAGAAAGTGGTCTAGTAGGCATTTCTAGTAGGCATTTGGTTTTTTAAATAACAAACAAAACCAAATTCCTGGAGGACCTCCAGTAACTCGTGGAGACAACAGCAACCACCTATGTGTTCTTGACGAAGCTGTGATGCTGCAGTCTTGCAGTTATTTGGGATATAATGAAGTTTGAATACGTGTCTTGAGAAATGCATAAAACTTGGCTACTGCTAACTAGAGAGGCTAAAATAGAAAAAAAAAACCTGTTTAGAAGTACCCTTTTTGAAATAAAAGCACCAGTCAGGGGTATAGTTAAGTGTGGTGAAAAAGAGAAGAGACTTCAATGTATATCTGCAAGAAGATTAACATGGAGGAACAAATAGCTTTTAATTCTTGGGGAGTAACCTCTGTTCTTTCCAGCGTCCACTCGAATGAATTCTACATCTTCAGTTACAAACTAAATGAAAATGAGTACTTAAATGGTTGCTCTATATGGGTGGATGACTTGATCTACAGCTAAAGCATACCACGGATACATTGAAATTCACCTTGTCTCATCATGCTGAATGCTGAAGTGCACATTATTATTATGGCTACACTGATACCCAACCAGAGGCAATCCAGGTAACAGGTTTCCTGCTCTTGAGTGACAGCCTGAAAGCCTGTCTGGATTACAGTGCAGAGTAGCTATACCTCACTAATTTGTCCAGGAGCATATCAGAGGTAGCCCTGACCTAGGAGCTGCTGGACTGAGTTTATTCCCTGTGGGGCCTCTTGGATACCTCTGTATTATAACTCCCCAGTGTTATGCCAACACTTTTACTATGTGGGTTTGTCTTTATCTGGAGATTCTAGGACTTCTGTTATTTTCCACTTGATTACTGTTGAGTCTGCTGAAGTGTGATTGCTAAAGATAATTTTGTTTTACTGCTTAATTCTAATTAAACTTGGTCTTCAATTTACATTTTGCAAATTTGAACATGATGACCTAAATCTTTCTTTTATGGAACAAGAGAGTTGTTTGCTACTGTAAGCTGCTGTTAGCAGGTTCCGTATTCGTGGTGGAGTTACTCTTAACTAAAATCCCAGGAATGTGCTAGAAAAACTTTCAGAAAAACATAGCACGGCTGCCACTTCTTAGTAGTGTGTACAGTAAAATGAATGAGGTTGTTGAAAACCACCTCTTCAGGATGCCTAATTAATTTCCCCAGTCTGATCCAAGAGAGTCTGAGGACATGTGGCAAAGAATTATTCACATATATTAATAGTTTGTGCATCAGTTTTTAAGTAGTTTATAGGAACAGCAGGGAATAACAAACTTGCCTGCAAACCTGGCATTGCAGTGGAATGTGTGACTCAGTGGCTGAATGAACATCCCAGGATTCTCAAATCTGTCCTTTTTGTGAAGATACAGATAGAACTGATTTTTCAGCCATTTCAATTTGAAATGTAAATGGAGCTCATTCCAGCTGTGATCATTTGAATGATCATTAATCTCGAACTGCTAAATGTAATATTTTCTTTGAGATGTTGATGTCAGGCTGTGGTGATTTTGTTCATTGAGTTCGCTTCTGTGCTCTGAAAATCTTGATGGCTTTAACATATTGCCTAGGTGATTCATAATTGACCTTTCTATGCTTAAAGACCCCAAGTTAAGTACTTCTTTACTTGATTCTGTCTGGGCTGTTCTTACCATGCTGACTTGTTCTGTGCCTAATTGGTGTTTGCTGCAAAAAGTAGAGAGAGTTATTAAGACCAGATTGTAATAAAACATTGAATTTAATATTTTTTTTCCGATGTGTTAATGTATTCCATTCCCTAAATTGAACGCAAATTTTCTTTATGAAATATATCCTGTTTTGTCCAAGTTTGTGATATACAGCATATGCATTCCTAAGTATGTGAGTCAAAATTGGGAATAGGTTATGAATAACAAGCAGAGAATTCAGTGGTGTGAGGAAAATATTTACTTTTACTACTGCATTTCTTCTTTCTGCCCTCTCTTATTCTAACCACAGTTTTCCCTCTTGTATCAGTTTTATCTTTAATAAATCCTTGTTTTTCAAGTTTAGCTCAGTTAGTTAATTTTGGCTTCAACAGAAGGCTTACAGGAGATGAGCTAAGCATTCTAAAAGTCTAAGAGAACAGTTCTGCAGTGGTATGTATCTGTATCCATTTGGAATAACATGTGGAAAGTTGTGTTAGATGTGAAGATCGTGCATTGGATGTTGACTTGGGTACCATGGCATTGGTGACTCACACAGGCCACATGAGTAAAAAATACTGAATGAGTGGATCTTGCAGCAGTGTCGAAATGCATAAACAAGGATTCCTTTGGATAGTTCTCAATAAACCAGACAACTTCCATGTGCTTATTCTGAAGGACCATAGGCTATAGCTGGTAAGATATCAAGACCTGAGGGTTGAATATTCTACTTAAGTTCAAGGAGAACATTGTGGACTCAGGATTCTCATGTCCAAGAATATTTATGTCTGGTCAAAGGTCAGAAGAGAAAATGTTGGAAAGATACAGAAAACCAGGGGATGTATACAGCTGTATTGCTAAAGTCATGGATACGGTTTTATGTGCAGCATCAGTTGAGTTTAGCAGGGCTTTTTATGGCTTTATGTTTATGCTTGTTTGAACTTCTGAATGTGTCCACATGAAAGTATGGGCAAAGTTACTTCTTTCTACCTAATTTGCCCGCTTCTCAGATTGAAGGTTTGTGTGAAGTTATTCCTAATTTTTCATCCCCTCCATATCAAAATGAATGTTGAATTTCCCTGTACAATTCTGTGGAAAGAAGCAGCTGTCATTTCCATAGACAGCTCTATTGCTAGGACAAAAGCATGAGCTGTAATTAATAAGTACCAATAACTGACCAGTTGGTTATACAACAGTTGTTTTTCTTACAAGTTGCAGTTTCAGCAGTTTTGAACAATTAGATGTTTTTCTGCATTAGCTCGTTATTAGGAGGGGCAGGTACAAATCAGCACAGCTCATATTAAAGTGAGTTTAAAACCTTTATTGGATGCTGGGTATGATATTGACTTCTTTTTATAGCATGCTGCTGTTAAAGCCTGTGTTGCTTGTGACCAGTGATGGCAAATTCTACAGTCACATGCTAGAGACGGGGAGGGAAACAATACTTCCATTTAAATGGTTAAGGAGCTGGTATCTGTAGTGTTGCTATCTTGACTTGGAATGCAGTAAGTACTGATAAGTCCTATTGAACAAGCTACAGTTCTTGTCTTAATTCTCTGTTTGATTGGAATGTACTCGTGTGTGTTTTGTGGGGGGGTTTTTGTTGTGGATTTCTTTGTTGGGACTTTTCCCCCCCTCTTTTTAATAAAGACAAGGATAGCAAATAGTTTGTTTCCCCAAAAGCAACTGAAATCCTGATGAGGGAGAGTAGAAAGGGAAAGAAAAATATGGTCTTGAAAACTCAAAATGTCCATGAATATGGCTTTGAAGTAGCTTAGAGTCTTTATTAGTATTTCTTACACAGTGTAATTCTGTAGCTCAGTTCAGATACATTGTCTGCCAAGGGCATTGCATTTCTCCAAAGAAGATTTTGTGTCTTTCTTGCTGCACCAAGAATTAGGATATGGTCTGCAGTTTTGTCTTTGCTTATATATTGCTGCCTTCCTCACTGGTTACAGGCCAGAAGGGAAATGGTGAAATAATTTTATTTAGCCTTCAGCCACGCTTTGGAAATCAAAGAGAGTAATTGCACACAGTGGCTAATAAACTGAGCAGACCAGAACATCACTGTAGATAGGTGTTCTGGAGACTGCCCTCTCAAAGTTCAAAGGATGTTCTGAGTCAGCACAACAAAATTGTGTGCTCAAAGTTTCTGATGAGCTAAGATCAAGTCTTGATAATTATTGTTGAATGACTGGTACTGTTGTTTCCCAAACTCCAGTCATTTATGAACTTGCTTTTTAACACACTTGTGACCTATAAATTAGTGATTAGCTTCAAGCAGGAAAGATGAGCTGTTAGGCCATTTGAGACAATAGATAGAGAGCTGTCCATAGAACAGTTACCATCAGCATCTCTCATTTAAACTGATTTGTTAATGACACTATGAAAGCAAATACCATAGGCAATAAATGTTTAAAAAGTATTTTTCTGTTTGTTCAAAAATACTTCCAGTGCTTGATTCAGGTAATGCAATGGAAAGTAGAAGATTTCAAGTCCTTGAATAAAAAAGAGGTTAGGAGAGTTCCTGTGAGGTGAGATCTGCATTTCTGTGTATGCCTTGTATTAAAAAAAAAACCCAAACAAACCCACAGCAAAAACCACAGACTCCTTTGTATTCAAGTGAGGCATTTGTGAGAATCTTTATTTCTTGGATTGCTGACTTCTCAATAACTTAAATAATACTATTAACTGTTTCATGGCTAAAGTCATAGATATTTAGCATGGTTTAAAAAACTTGAATTTGGCTTTAAATTTATCTTGGGCATAATGACAGTAAATATAATTACTTTCAAAATAAATTAATTCGAGTATAACATGAAATACAATCTCTAGTTCCAGTCCTGTGACAAGTTAGTAGACTGTATTTACTAAAGCATTTTCAACAGTAATTCCTGGAAATCTGGAGAAAATAGCTTAATTTTTGTAGGTGGATTATTTCAAACTTTAAAGTGCAATACCAATATTTGTAAGTTTTAATGAAAGTATTACAGTGAAGCTGAATATTCCAAGTGTGTCTAATTGGTTTAGGGAGCCATTTTGTCGCTGTTAATGCATATGTTTTTAAGTATACACTGCCTAGAAAGCAGCATTTATTTTATGGATGTGAAAATAGCTGTTCTGATCAAGTTTTTTTGCTTCCACGTTTTGTTTTTGCATGATTTCAATCACCAACTGCTTCATCATGTCAACAAAACTCTGCGTTAAGGCACAAAACTTCTAGAACTCATTAATGCTGCTTTTGACATTTTCATATCTTTTTATGCATTGCTGAATGAAGGAAATGTAAATTCAGTGTGCACAGGAAGATAATGCCTGTTAATCTTAAAGGAAAACCTATTTAGAAGCTAAGCTTCATTGCTTTGGATTTGATAGAACACTTGATTTTGCCTTGGACATATCTTTTGTTCATTTTCTGGAGAAGTAATTCCTGCTTCTCATGCTAAATCCCAATTAAAGCACTTAAATTCAGGGGGTTTTTTAACCACAGCAGTAGTCTTCGGGAGATACACTCATCTTCCTGTTTATTCTGTCATACCTTCCTGATACAGTACAACTTAAACTTTGAGAATTCGCATTTGTTATTGTTGCAGGGTTTTTAATTATTATGTCTTTAGATCATGCAGAGAATTCAAAATATCGAGCTGGCATCTATTGAAACTGAAACTCAGTAGCTGGCGCCGAGTGTTTGCCTCAAAGGAAAACATCCACTTCCTGTTCATTCCTTGGACAAACATGTCCTGAGCAGTTTAATACTGAACTTGATATGGATTATTCCAGAAACTGAAAGGGTTTTAATTGAGAGCTAACAACTCAGTGCAGACTGGATGATAATAGCTGGCATCCTTTGCTCAGCTGCTTAACTTTTGGAGCAGTTTCTGACATATTAAGCTTGAGTTTGTGTGAAACTGCAGGAACAGATGTTTTGTAGATTTTTCTGTTGCCAGTTTGCTGATGGTATAGTACTGAAATACTGAGACAGAATTACTGCTCTGATTCCTGGTTTAAGTATGGTTGGTGGCTCCTGCTTAGCAATCATCTGACACTCAGGTGAGCCGGAATATCTTCTGCTTAGTATATCCTTAGAGTGGGTATCATCCAAATCACATCATCCAAAATGCAGTGGTAAAACAGAGTTTGGCCAGTCACTTCTGGAATAAAAAATCGATCTTTTTTAGGCCAGCTCAGTGTTGCCTATGAAAATGGACTCTGCACTGTGTTCAGTAGATGCAGTACTTAACATATCTCTTTAAAATGAACGTTAGATTTATGTCAATGTAAGGTATAAAGTCGTTAGATTGATCTGCAATTCTTTCAGAATTAATGGTCAAAGGCTTTTATTGATTTTTGTGCCACCTATATCATGTCTGATAGGAGAGTCCTGATGTTATAATTAAAGCATTTTAACTTTAACTCCAAATTCTGACAATCTTTCTAAGCTGAGACAGTTCGGAAAGTGTCCGATCATTGGCTGTTTCATTTTGTGATCCAGAATATTTTGTGCACTAATCTTCATCAATTAAAGAGGTAATCTGAACAGAGAGTAATAATACCTTTTTCTGCAACAGCTTATGGTGTCAGAACGAGTTGCTGCTGTTACTCTGGCCCCTTGCCTAACTAAGAATCAAGTGCTTTTGGACCAAACTTACAAATTCATAGGAGCTGAGACAAGCTGCACAACTGGGCCCTTCATTCCTGTTTCATCCCTTGCTAGTGCAAGTAGTGAGTGGGTTACATTATTTCTCACTTGAGTCTTACACAGATTAAGGATTTTGGGGAGGGAGAAGAACTGTTTTCAATAACACGTGTGTTTGGCACATCTGTGAGGCTGGGATTGTAGCACAAGCTTCTAGAAGCTCTCTAGCTAGGAAACAGTTGGTTCATTCCTATTCTACAGAACAACTCATGTATCAGGTTTGTTTGTCTCCCAAAATGCTGATACAACTGAAGCATAGATGGCTCAGTAGTTCAGTTTATTTAGCAGTTGTTTCTGGAATTGTGTTTGTTTGACTGAGACAAAGGACTTCAGATTGCATTTGATTATGGTGAATAAGCTAGATACTTGTTTACCACCAACAAAACCTGAAAAGTAAGGCTTGTTAAGCACCTTTTTGTTGGCTTAAGCCAGAATAAGTGTAGCAGTGCTTTAAAAGCTTTTCAGAGTACTTTAGATACCGTATCAAGACAGGCAAAATTAATCATCAGGTTCATAATTCATTGTCTTAACTTTTATAGACCACGTATTGGTGTTATTATTAGCAATTAAGGCTTCTCCTAAAGTAGAGAATTGCAAAGTAGATACCCATTTTTTACATGGACATCTACATCTGTCTGCTCTGGTTGTAGAACTTGCTGCAAAATGCCAACTGGAGAGACATACGCTATCCTCAGAACAGAAACCCCTTTTTGATAAACTGATGAGGGTCTTTTAAGGGGAATGTTTTGCTGAAATTCTTTGAGTAGCCTTTTTTTCATCTTTTTAAAAGCAGAAGCTCAATTGGATATTGCAGGCAAAACTAATAGCAAATACTAGAAGTGAATCCAGAAAAAGAATGAAAATTTGATACTTGTGTCTGCAGCCTCTTCCGTAGGGATTTAACTTTCTGTATTCAAGTTCTCTTCTCAACATCTGTTAACTTGAATTTGGTTTTTGATCACTATCTACAGGATTTCTTGTGGATGTTTTTGCTATTCAGTAAGATGTGCTAAGGGGGAGGTGTAAAGACAGCTTGTCCCGTATATTCCCCAAAGCATACAGGGTAGAAAGAAGACATCTGGGAGAAAATTCCTTTTTGCCTCAAGTTATGAAATTTAGAGGACAGGGAATAAAACACCCAGAAGTGTTGAAAAGATGTTATTTAATATCTCTGAGGATAAACACAAAAATAATCAGTAGGACAGCTTAGCTAATGCAGTTACTCTCAGCCGTTAAACAAAAACCAAAGAACTTCTAGGTTTTCTGAAATTCTCCAAGTGGAAAGTCATTATCCCATACAATAAATCTAGGTCATTTGCTTCAGTTCAGTAGTCCACTCACACTGCAGTTGGAAAACTACTGGAATGGTCAGAATATGCTCAACCACTTAGCAGCAGCAGCAGCAGCAGTTGTCTGTCTGTGCAGGCTGAATGAGGCCGGGTTACTTTCACTTTTTTGGTGGACTGAAAGTAGGTTATTTTTGAAAATATAGGGGATTCATATGAATCCAGCACAGAATTTTTGCAGTTGCCATTGGAAACTGCCTACTTACAACTACAGTGAGTTGCTTTCCTCGGCTCTGGCAGGATCTTATGGCAAGTTTTTACTGAAGAAATCAGCTTCAAAATCATAAACAATCCATAACTTACAGCATTAATCTTTTTACTTCCCTTTCTGCTCTTTGGACTTAACCCAGACTTTGAGTTATTAGTTATTTCACCAGGTTCCAGTCTTGTTCTTGGGTTGAATATTAGTGACTATTAGTGAAACAGGGTCATTTTTCTTGTGACTCAGAAGATAGAGACAAGCAAACTTGAGATTCAATAAACTTGCTGAGCAGAAATGATAAAATACTGTTGCTTCTTCTTAGGCCTCCTGCATTGTTTCAGTAGTTTTTTCAATACAACAGGTTGAGTGGAAATGTGAAATTTATGCTTTCCATCTGCTCTGCCCAGTTCTTAGGCCTTCAGCACCTGAGGCATCATATGTGAAGAGATTTCCCTCTTATAGGAAAAAAATGCACAGAAGTTTAAATGATATGCTGCACTGACTTATTCTGAGCTGGTCATTTGAATTGTTCTTGCTCTTAGTTAATAAAAACAGATGGGAATGTGAAAACAGCACATTAGACTAGTGTTGCGAGGAAATACACAAAAGCTTACAAAAATGGTTGGTTTGTCTAAAGTACTGAACTGGTGGTTCAGTTACCTTCAGATTTGTATTAAGGCAGATGATGTGAGGGTCTGTCTACTGTATCAATGTAAAGCTGTGTAGGTTCCTGTCATAGATGCAAATATTCAGCCTCTCTACCCAACACAAAAATGCTTCAGGCTGGTGCTCATTTCAGTTAGCATAAGAAAATATTTAAAGGAAATTGTATAACCAGCTTGGAAGAAAAAATTATTTTATTTTCTCTTCTACTCAAAGGTGTTCAGAGTAGTGTTAATTTTACACTTAAAACCAATAAATATTTCTTTTAGAAACACTGTAGAATGGATTCAGTAATTCAGACGTAATGTCTTTTCCTATAGGTAATCTCCAAGGACCTGTGGAGGTGCTGGTGTGGATTTTGGTTGGCTAAATCAGTTTGTCTTGGCAAGAATGAAAACTGCTTCATCAAAGTCAATGCTGCTTTTTAGCCTTGGAGACTGTTCTGTGGGGTGGGGGCAGAAGTTGAACTACAGCACGACTCAAAAGACTGGATGGAATGTTGTGGGATCACGGAAGTGAAGGCCTAAGGGGCAGACTGGGTGACTATTTTTGTGTACCAAGCTGTGTTAAGACCTGGTATTCTGCAATGCTACTGGATTTCTTCAGCATATTTTATAAAAATACATCTCTTGGGTTTGTAGGAGTATTTTGTTCTGATGCCTCCTCCAGCCACCTAGAAACAGAGACTAGACAAGAGTAAGGGAATAAAGACAGGTATTTATTTGAAGGGCCTTCAAGGTACACCCTGGGGGAGCCAGAGGCTGCTTCCAAAAATTGGACCCCAAGATGGACGACAGGTCACGAGTTCTTCACACTTTTATAGGTTTGGATCATTTGCATATCAGGGTTAATTCTCCAATTAAAGCCCCAGTTTAACGATGTAACTCCCCTCAGCTTGCCCCCCTTAGAATCTTTAGTTTACACATTTTGGGCCTAAAAACAGCCTGGCTGTCCTTGAAGGCAAAGCCTGGAGAGGCTTTGTTATGTCTGCCCAGTACGAGAGAGCAGGAATTACAGGCTCCAAGGAACTTCAGAGTTACACTCTAAGCAGTACAGGATTTAAAAATATAAAAGTTAAAACCTAAGGCATCAGTTCCAGTTTGCAGTTAAGGTTGGCAGTGCGTGAATCAGTGCTTTAGAAGAGAACAAGGTTTACAGAGTGGAATCCATACAGAACCACTCCAGAGGCACACTGAGGAGTAGGAAAGCACTCTCCTTCAGGTCATATGGGAAATCTAGTCCTTCTGCACATAAGCCCAAGGATTGTTTCAATAGTGATAAAATTCCAATAGTAAGAAAACTGAGGTAGTAGCAGTTGAATTTTCATTGGTAAAACTCAGCTTACTGTGTTGGCTTTTTGTGTTTGAACTCATAATATTCAATGTTAGCTCTTCTCAAGTCTTCAAAGGTAATTGAAAAACAGAGTGTTTGTGGTTCCAGTTCTGTGCTTGGACAACTGATTTGTGGAAAAAGAATTCAGGGGAGGAAAGCTGTAGAATTTGTTGCTGTGATGAAAGATCAGACTGCCTTTTTTTGTGTTATTTCAAGGAATCATAGAATGGTGTGGGTTTGAAAGGACTTAAACATCATCTAGCTCCAACCTCCCTGCCATGGGCACAGACACCTTCCACTAGACCAGGTTGCCCAGAGCTCCATCCAACCTGGCCTTGAACACTTCCAGGGATGGACCATCCACAGCTTCTCTGGACAACCTGTTCTGGCGCCTCACCACCCTCACAGTAAAGAATTTCTTCCTAATATCTAATCTAAATGTTCCCCAGAGCTGAACGCAGCACTCCAGGTGAGTGAAGAGGGGAAGAATTGACCTGCTAGCCCCATGGCTTTGGGTCCAGTCCACGATACATTTGGCTCTCAGGGCTGGAAGCACCCTTTGCCAAGACATCTCAAGCTTCTCGTCCACCAACACCCCCAAGTCCTTCTCCCCAGGGCAGCTCTTGATCTGTTCTCTGCCCAGCCTGTACCTGTGCTTAGCTGTACTTGTGCTATTTGAGTACAGATGAGATGTTACTGCAGTCTTTCTAAAGTAAAGAAGCTCAAGATCCTTCAGGGGCCTTTCTTTAGAACCTGGAAGTCTTACATGAGAGCATGAGAAATGCTGAGTGTTTCTCAATGCTGCAGTTTGTGTCCTGGGTCATGTATTTTGAGGAATCTAAGCAATACACAGAGCTACTCAGAAGGGGAAAGCAAAATGGTCCAGTGGAAGGAATCTAGAAACATTGTACAAATATGCTGAGATGGAGGTGTGACAGCTGAAGTTCAAGTGAAGTTAGTAAGGAATCTGGAAGGCACAGGAAGATCTGTACCTACTGCTTTATGGAGCAGAGGACCTATTGATAAAATTATAAAAGCTTTTTTACCCCCGCTTTTATTGGTAGGTGAAAGAGGTACAAGCTGATATTGTTAGAATTGTGGTAGTTTGTTTTCTGGGATTTTGTTGTTAAGTTTGTTTTTTTGGGGTTTTTTTTTTTCCCTGAAGAAGATAAAGGGAAGTTTTTATAATTATGTTTCTGTACAAAGTGTAGGATACAGAGAAGCTTGCTTGGTTGTGCACAGTGAAAGTGTAAGAGACAACAGTTCCATTTGAAACGTGAGAAATTCCAAATAGGTGCAAGAGAAAAAAATACTTCCCTGTGAGGATGACCAAACCCTGGGAAGGGCTTATGCCTGGAGAGCTTGTGTAATCCTCAGTCCTCAGAGGTCTGTGGAACTCAGCTGAGCAGCTTGATCTGATTGGACCTACTTTGAGCAAATGCTGGACTACATAACCTCCCGAGTTCCCTTTCAGCCTTAAATAGTCTGTAATGGCATGAGTCACTAGACTGACAAGCTTGTAGAATTAAACTGCTCTTATATTTTTAGATTATTAGTCAGATTTCAGGAAGCGTGGTATTTGAGTTTTCCCTCATTACCACCAGTGTTTATGACCCGTGGATTAGCTATATAAAAACATCATCTTGTTTGTACTGTTTGAGTAAGGACTGAAGTTTTTGCTTGGCTTAAAATATTTTTAAGTTCACAGTTATTTTAGAAATTGCAGAATGGTCGAGCTTGTGTGTAGAAAATGGTTTTTTCAGTTGTTTCTGCTGTATTGTTTTTAAGGATTCTCGAGGTGTTTACATCTTCAGTCCCAGAGAGGTAACTTTTGGTTGGATGAGCCCCAGAGCTGACATGGCAGCAGTAAACACTTGAAAACTATGAACATACAACTGAAACAAACACAGGTTAGGCAGTAAAGTACTTCGGCTTAAGTCCTTAAAATACAACCATTTTGAGAATTTAAGTAGAATGGCAAAAACAACAATGTATTTTCATCTTCAGAGTACTTACCTGGTGTTTGTGTTTGTGGATTTTTGGGGGGGTGGGGTTGTGGGGTTTTTTTGAAGTCTTTCCAGTGATGAATGAATCTGGAGAAAGTTATACTGGAGAATGATTGAAGGGGTGTGAGCTGATTCAAACTCCGAGAAAATGAAATAGAGTGTTCGGAGAAGATTAAGACATAATCAGTTCCACTGTGGAAGTGCAAGATTGTTTTCCAAACTGTTTAAGTATATGGCTAATAATTTTTCTAAGGTGCGATTTATCCAAGCTTGCTCTCTCTTCAGAAGACTAAGGAATACATTGTTCTTAAGTGATTTCATACCTCAGTTTATATATATTCCACTTCAAAACATGGAACTTAACATTTCAGGCACTTAGTTTTGTTTAAAAACTAAAAATTAGTTACATTGGAGGGAAAGATTTCATTCCCTGGATAGCAACATAATTTCTCTTACAGCAAAACATGTCTTGATACTGTATCCAACACCATAAATTACAGTTTACTTCTGCCATCTCACTTAATTTCTTTGAATTTTTAAAAACAAATAATAAAACCAGCATGAGCAAAGGCCTGTGGGGAAGATAGGAAATACGAAGTTTTTGGAAGCAGTATTTTCAATATGCAGCAAGTTAGTCAAAATATCTCATCCGCAGGACTTAAACTTTTCTTTATAGAAAGAAGACATTTTCCCCTTTCTCACTGAGACAGCAGTGATAAAGTTGTTGCTATATTTAAAATGTCAGAGTTATCTAATACACTGTAAGGATGGCCGTGTCTTGTGTGCAAAGAGGTGGAAGTAATGCAACAGACTGTACAGTGAGTTGGTTTGGTTTTTTTCCTAGAATAGTGAAGTCAGGAATTACACAGTAGGTCCTAAAAGATGCTTCCCTGCACTCTAAGGACACCTGACTGCATGGAATCTGATGTCCTTCATTAAAACTGAAATGAAAGGAGTGCATGAAATGGGGAGCTGCAGTTATTTTTGCATGACAGGATAAGTACAGATGGGGATATGGAGTTGTTCCTAAATCTGAAAGAGCATTTTAATGCCACCAATATTACAGGCACTGCTCTACTAATACAGTTAACCTATGCAATAGGATTTCATGAGGCCACAATTTTCAGTTTCTATTCCTGTGGTGGAACTGTAGTGTAAATCCCAGCTACTGATTTCTGGTGTGTTCAGGTGCCATGTCATGGAACAGAAGAAGGAGCAGATTCGTCGGGGAAGAAGAAAATGATCAAATAAATTCTCACACTGGTTAGTTCCCTTATTAGATTTGTCATTCAGCCACTAATTCTGGTGCAGGGGTGGGAAGGGTCAAACTGGCTGAAAGTAGGAAAGCTTTTGCTGCCACACAGGAGAAAAAATGGTGCTAAAGTGAAGGGTGAGCTGTGACATTTGTAGTCTACCAGTAATGTTCTAGAGCAACACTTCTGACAAACCACAATGCTCACATGAACACCTGGCTCAGGTTTGGTTTCAGTTCCTGTGCCACTGCAAAATAAGCCTGTGCTCAAGGCACCTGGGGTGTGCTGTAGGGGTGCTAGAATGGCACTAGATGAGGTTAAACTCGAGTTTAGCTCATTTGGCTTTAGTGTTGATGCTTCTGTAACTGGCAGGAGCCGGGAAAAGAAGGAGTTAGCAGATAAAGGGAGACCAGGGGAGGCATGGAGTACAGCCTTGGGTAATAAAGGCTACAGAAAGGTGGCCACTGTTGAAGGATGGAGTCAGTTTGGTGTGGTTTAATAACCTCCCTGGAAAATAATGAGCTTTAGAACTTGTACTTTATGACTAAACTTGTTCATTCAACATTTTCATGGAGCTGATGTCATATCGTGCATTAGGGACAAAGTCAGCAAACTCTGGTTCATTCTTTCAACAAGGGCTGCAAAAGAATAAGGAATTAATTTTGACACAACTTGTTGAGGGCAGCTGTTAAGGTGCAGATCCTTCCAGATTACTCTGGGACATCCATCAGGTGTACAGGAGGGCAGCTTGGCTGTCAGGAACTCCTCTTTAAGCTCAGGTGGGAAGAGGGGAAGCATAAAAACTGGAATTGGAGGTGGGTACTCAAGAAGAACATAGGCACTTTCCCAGGGTGTGCAGGGATGGAACTAAAAAAGCCAAAGCCTTGACTAGAGCTAAACTGGAAAAGGACATGAGATATAACGAGGAATTTTGTGTGGGTATATTGCAAGAAAAGGTAAAGCAAAGAAAATGTGTGAGAGAGAGGGTAATGGAAGAATTAAGTTCAAGAGTAACTAATTTTGACAGTATTCACTTAAGAAATTAGTTAGAACAGATCTTTTTATGGATTAAAATTGCTCCATTACAGAAAGTGGGTGATAGTTGCATTCAGAGGAAGCTATAATGAATCCTACTCTTAGTTACTTAAAAAGCAAAGTTCTTAAAAGTATTTGGAAGTGAGCTTCCAGTTTTTATTTTCCTGTCCTTCAGTGAAAAGTTGATAGCCATGTTTCAGCTGACGTTGATACTTAAAGACCTTCTAATTGAATATTCTTCTGTTATCCATTTTATGTGACTTTTTGAAATAGGGCATAAAAGTCTTCTTTCATGTCTTCTTGTTTAGTAATTGGAGATTCAGAGGCTTTTCTTTACCCGTAATCAGATTATCATAGAGGGGATTAAAGCAGATACCTGGGAACTGCTGTTTCTGATGTTTCATGTGTTGGAGCAGTTTTTAGTGTTATTGCGTAGCTGGTGCCCTGGGTCTTTGATCTGAAAAGAAAAATGGTACTGATGTGGTTTATGCCAGACTTAGCCTTAAACGGCTGACTAAGTAAACTCAGTGTGTTCTGGAAGGTCATTGGAGAGGTGATCATGTCTTTTCTTTTGCATGGGCAAATTACTTTTTGAAGCTGTACACAAATATTTGCACAATTGTTAGTGAATTTGTGGGTCTACTCTAGAAAGTGAAAATAAATAATCTTCTTTCAGGAGAAGCATGACCTTTGAGTCAAGCTATGTTTTATTTTGAGGGTGATACCATTCCTTGATCCTGGCTTAATTGTATCTCCTTCAAAGTACTCTCATAACTATTAACCTTGTTGCTGCTTCTCTTAGACTCTAGAAGGTGGCAGAAGTCCCATAAAACTTCCTTGAAGAATCGTTCTGTCACTTTTGGTCTAGTGCACAGAGGATTTTGCACCTGTGGGTGTAAAGGAAAAATTATGCTCCTTTTTGTCAATTCATGTGGATTCTGACCATATGCCTCTGCAGGATATGGTAATTTTTAATGTAAACATTCATCAGCTTAGTTTCAGCCCACCAATATTTTGGTAATGCTTTGCTGTCTCAGAGTTCAGTACTGAGAATCGTCACTTCATAAGATTGCTGATACTCAAGTTCATAACATTCAGTATGACATGTTTGGCTAGTATTATTCAAAACCACGGTAATTTTGGAAAACTTTACATAGAAGGAACTTTTTCCTTTGAATCCTTACGTGTGTGCTGTTTCCTGCACCAGCCTATGACAGGGCTTTGTCTCATTGTGTTGACATAATTAGTCACACCTTCACCAGAGCTCTACTGTTTATGAACGGGGGGCTCAAGCCTTTATCTTATGCTTAAAGATTGAGTTACAGCCCCCCTGCCATGGCAGGGGCTCCTTCCACTAGACCAGGTTGCTCAAAGCCCCATCCAACTTGGCCTTGAGCAGGGGGATTGGAACTTTATATTTAAGACAACTTCAATAGGTACTCCTGTACTATGTAATGCACACATTACAAAACATACCCCAATGGGAATTATGGAAAAATGGAAATTAAAGATGAGCTAAGGATGAAATAAACACTATTTTTACATTTTATTAATAGTTCAAAATACATTTTCTCTTCACATCCCAGTGGATTGTCTTGCACACCTCTCTGGGTTTTTACACTTCACTTTGGAAACCACTTCCTGTCCTATGGAGAGATGCCCTGGGCAGTATAAATAGCAGATCTAAAGCCCAGAGAGAAATTATCTGTGAAGAGTCCTGCAAGTTTTTTGATGAGTTAGTGACCGCATTTGAAATAAGTGGTTTTGCCAGAGTTTGAGCCCT
The DNA here is from genome assembly GCA_013398115.1 of Falcunculus frontatus. Taxonomy (NCBI): domain Eukaryota; kingdom Metazoa; phylum Chordata; class Aves; order Passeriformes; genus Falcunculus; species Falcunculus frontatus. Next base: position 929,879 of record VZRV01004673.1, read on the forward strand.
GTATATTAAATACACTGGTTTATCTTCCCTTCGTACTGTATTTCTTGGACTGGCAGTAGGAAAGGCCAAGTAAAGCTTTATAACATTCAGTGGTCTGGTTTACGGTGGCTTTTCACACCGAAGGAACAACTGGATATTTGACTTGGTTTATTGCAGAATATAAGAGTACTTGGGGTTTTTTAAAATTTTTGTAACTTACATGATGTCTTTGTCCTTTAATTCAGACTAAAATGTTCTGATGTTTAACCTTGAATGTTGATGATATATGTTCTCAGTGCCAGTATTCAACACCATGTAATCTGTGTTTGGGACATCTTTATTTGCAGGCTTTTTGCTAGGTACTCCCCTGTTAATAAGTTTTCATCATCTTTATGGGGATCTTAAACTAGGAATTTGGGCATTGTTTTTTTCCCTGTGAAAGTTCATTGTCCAGCAGGAATTTATTCCACAGCCAGCTTAGGAGAGAACAGGGGATCTTTGTTTTATTCTTTAAAAACAAAGAAAAATTACTCTAGTATAAGCCAGTGAGCCAAATAATATTTATAAGCTTAAGGAAGTGAGAGCTTTGCTGGACTGTCCTAATCTTGAGAAGTGATGACTTTCAACTTTCCTTTGGAATGTGAACTTTATGGCTTTACTGTGTGCCGTCCCAGGACTTAGCTTGCCTGCCTTTCTCCCATGCTCCTTTACTTACCATGTCTCGGCATGTGTCAGACTTTATAAGGGTTGTTGGAGACTGTTTTGGGTTAGTCATTACGCGATTTTCATGTGGTTGGCTCCTCGGACTTGTGCACCCAATCCCTAATGTATCAGCAAACATGATGGGTTATTTAAATGCCAGTTGGTTTAAAATTGACGGGAAGTGTCCATGAGCAAATAAAAGTATGAGTAGAGTTTAATGTTCAACATAAGTACATGCTGCTTCCTCATATGCTTTTTCAGGCTATTTATGTTCCATCAGCATACTTTGATCTGGATGATTTTTTTATTTTTAATTGGAACTTAATTGTCAATGAAATTCAGCAAATGAGAAGCTACATCACAATGCTATCTGCTACAAGGATATATTATGAATAATTGAATATCCTTTTGAGAGGAGAGGAGAATAACGAGGTCATCTTGTTATTTGACTAGTAGTGTAAAACTGATTATATAGAACATCAAAAGCAGAATAAGATTTCCTTCTGGCAATCTGCCGTTCTTGGAAGGGAAGTAATGTCTGGAAGATATATGTCAATCCCTCTATTCTGTGCGCTTTCTAGAAATTTGGGACAGGAGTGAGGGAACTGCAGGGGCTCTATAGAGAAGTATGAATTGGTGCTGCAGCTGAAATTCTTCTGATTGTTTTTCTGTGGAGGTGCAGGGCTTTGAGGTATGATGCTAAATTTAGCCTCCTCCTAAAATACTAAGATTCCTTGCACATAGGAACAAGAAACCACTTACACATGGCTTGTCTGTAGTTGGCTTGCAGTAACTTCTTGTCACTAATGGAGGGCAGTAAATCAGTTTATCCTTAGTTGCACAACCCAAGGTGAGGAAACAAAGCTGATTAGGCACTCAGTAAATTAAATTTTGTTTACGCCTTAAGAGATGTCTCAATCCACTCCTATGAGAGGCATTAGAATACAATTTCCTGTGGCCTGATTTGGTTGACTCTTCAGACTTGTTTATATGATGTAGAATTGGTAAGTGCCATTTATAAAACAGGCTGGACAGTTTCACCATTGGGTTTTAAATTATGGATGGCCTGGACTCACTTGCTGGTAGTTATGATGCTGACTTAATTCTACACAGCTGGTTTCTCATTATGCAAAACTTCAATATTCATAGAAGCAGATAAAGGAACTTAGATAAAGTAACTTGGCCACATAACTGTGATCCCAGCTGTGGGGCAGGAGAAGCAAAATGAGCCAAGGGGAGCATTTTGTACAAGCTCTAGTGATTTTTTATTTTTTTTTTAATTTTTTTTTTTTAATTGGTTTGGTTTGGGTTATTTGAAATCATGAGTTATCTAGTGCACTTGGTACTTGTTACACTTGAGATGCAGTACAGAAGAAAGGATCGAGGTTGTCTTATAGTCATAAATGCAGATGTGAGGGAATAGAAATTGAGCGACTTAATTTTCATTTTTCTTGGGCAGTGGCTGAAATATTTGGATGGAACGTTCTTCAGCATGTTTGAAGGTGTTGTATTTCTTTCAAGCTCTTCCTGGTGGGTTAGCTCTCAAATTTTGCTGATTAGGTTATGTTTATATTGAAGGGTGAAGATGTCAACCGGACACTTGAAGGTGGGAGGAAGCCTCTTCACTATGCAGCAGACTGTGGACAGCTTGAGATTCTGGAATTTCTGCTCTTAAAAGGAGCTGACATTAATGTATGTATTAATGGATTTGCAAACAAGTCTTAGGATCTTCCCACACACACAGAAGGGGTTGGTATAAGTGCCTAAATGGTTGCTGAAAGATATAAATCAAACTTAAGTGATTCGATGCATTTAAAAATATTTGAGGGGTGGGCTGCTAGAGGTTCGAAGCTTAAAATTATGTTTATTAAATGTTTTAATTCTCTTTGGACACACTGGAAAAAGTTGTTTGTATCTATAAAAAGTGAAAATTTAATTTGACCGCAATTAGAAAAATTATGCCAGTAATCACATCAGAATAATGTTTGCAATGCATATTTACATTTGTTGGAAGGCATTTCAGAAAACATCCTTGGCCAGGGCAGGATCAGCTGTTTTAATTTGTGTGCTTTTTTTCTTCTTTGGAGACATTCTTTCTCATATAAGTCATTTTGCTGTAGCTTGACATGCATGGCTTCTTGTGTTCAAAAGACTGGACTAAGCTATAGCAGCTCTCCAGAAGTTGAGTTCCTAAATACTTTAACCATGCACCCCAAATGTTGTGCCTTAGAATGCTTGTTCAAAAGTTAGCATGTAAGACAGCTTACCTTTAGTTCATAACAAAAATGCTTGGAATTTTCTTCTGGATGTCTGGAAAGATTATCTCTTCTTTGGGAATTTTCCTGATTGGGGAAGAAGTTAAAAATAGCATTTCAGTCGCTCCATTTATTATTCTTTCCAAGACTGTAGTTTAGAGAGAAGACAGCCAAAACAATGTTTGAGCCAAAACTGTTTTCTGAAGTGATGCTGGCTGTGAAATGGGAGAATTAGGAGTAGTGTTTGTAAACTGGGCGAAATTTGTCAGCTGAAACTCCACATAATTTCCATCATTGGCCTGAAATTATAGACAAGCTTTGGGGTACCTAGAAGTCTTGTGGAAGACATAGCCTGCTATTACCTTTTTTAAATGGTAACTTTTCTTGTTAAAAAAGAGAGAAGAAAATCCAGTGGAATTCATTTCTGGCTAATATTCTTAAATTTTTACTTCCTCTGCTGTTGACTAAAGAAAATTTAAAAGTTATGTGAAACCTTATAATGCTGTGTGAAATTGTCCTTCAAGTAACTGTATCTCAATTTACAGGCTCCAGACAAACACAATATCACACCACTCCTATCAGCAGTCTATGAGGGCCACGTTTCCTGTGTGAAATTGCTTCTGTCAAAGGTGAGATACAAATGTTTAGAATGAGTTATCCATTGGCAAAGCATATTACCATGATTTTTTTCAATAAGATTATGATGCTCCAGATGATATGTTCAGAACATCAAACAAATGCCATTTGTGTTGCTAAACTCTGATCATGGAGAAAGATAGCTGAAGGACAAAGATGCAGGACTTCTGTGGTGTGGCAAAAGTAACAGTGACCATTAAGAGTATTGTGGGCTCCAACTAGAGAGCTGAGCTGCAAATCAATAAGGGAAAAAAAATGCATTCCTTCAGTGGATTTAGCTTTGGCAACTGTTCAAGTGTTTCATGTGATGGAATCTCTTCTGTGAAGTTGCTCAGAGGTGTGGTTTCCCTCAACTTCAGCCAGATGACTGAGAACCCATCTGGGTTGGCAGAGGGAGGGGAAATAAAAGTAGGAAGCCAAGCTTTCTGTGTCGTACAGATTGTAAATTTTGTCCTGGGGAGAATAAGCTTAATCTGTCTCTGTTTGCACTTTGATTTATATTACAGAGGTGATCAGTTTTACAGAGCCAGTAGTTAATTCAAGCAGTGTTTTGTCTCTGTTGATATGCACTCCTTGATTACACTTACGTCATTTGGCCAAAGGATTTCTTGCTGTGTAATGCTTTCGTGTGCCACTTCCAGGGGAAAGCTTTCCTTAACTGCCTTAATCCTGCATGAATTTCACTTAACTTCTTTGATCTTGTCTGATATTACTTATTCTTTTTTGTAAACAAATGCAGTGACTGTTAATTTGGGATTCAAATGGTGCATCCAACCTGTTTAAATTTATTGTGAGGACTGATCTAGGATCATCAGAAAAAAGGTGTCCTTTCTTGCCGTGTTGATTTATTTCCATTTCTGTTTTGGAGGGTTTTCCATTCTAGATAAGTTGCTCAAAAAATAAATTACTTTGAGATTTCTTCATGCAGAGTTAAATGTTGATTGCTTCCATTCACATGGGCTAGCTGATGAAATATTTATAAACTGGAAGTTTGCCTATCAGCTCAGTCTGTTTGAGGCAGGGCTTATATGTAGAGGTTGTTCTGTCTCTTAACACAGTTATTTTATGACCCTTGTTTAAACATTTGTTTAAAGATGTCACTCCTTGTTTGTACCATAGTCATGTGTTCTTTGGTAGCAGATACCTGGGAATCAGGATTCAACCCTTACTGAAAGATATAAAAATTACTGACTGCTTAATGTTCTTACCAGTTACTAAACCACCATTCTCCATTGCTTTCTACGGTGTATGGACTGTGGGGATGTTTGTAAACTTTGCACCTGAGAGTCCTGAGCTACTGAGAGGGAGGAGAAGGAGGAGCATTTAAAGAAATATTTCAAGCACTGATCCATGTTTTTCTTTTAATAATCTGATGTTTGATTTGTAATGTAAAACGTTGTGGTTTTTCAGTGTTGGAGAAACCAATTTGTTAAGATAGACAATTAACAGTTTGAAAGCTTCTAATGGAGGATGAGATTTGTTGCATAAGATGCAACCAACTTCACCCATTTGTTCAACTTCCAAAATAGTTCTGCTTTTATAAAATATCTAATGCGATTTGATCTCTGCTTTCTACTAAAAAATGTGTTAGAAGAAATATCCTGTTGAGTTGGGCAGTTTAGCACCTTTTTTCTTCTCTGACAGTGGCAAAAGGAAGAGTTGTGAGTATGACCACATCTGCTCACTCATTCCCCTCATTCATGGTTGCTGTACTGGGGATTTCAGAGGTGCACACATCTGTCCCCTGTTCAGAAATGTTGACAGATTTGTTGTCCATTAATTCATCCATGTGCTTTTTGAGCAAGAAGACATCTGCCTCCATTGTTTCACCTGGCAACTCTTTTTAGCAGTTTGCTGCTTGCTGTGTAAACCACTCTTCTCCCAGCTTTGTTATGTGCCCCCAGTGCTGGTTTCACAGTTTGGTGGGAGCTCAGCTGCCATAGTGGGTTCTGTGTTTGTTGCTTTGGGTTTTTCTGGAACTGCAGCTGGAGCCAAGTAGCTCCTGTGTGGCTCTCAGGGCTTGTTTAACATTTGTGCTTTGCCCGGTGGCTTAAGTGGCGACAAACATTCTTGTTTGTTATTACCCTGCCAAGGAGAGGGGGTTTATATTTATTTGTGTATGTGTATTTTCAGAGTAGAACATAAAACAATATTAGTAACTTTTTACTTTGGGGAAGTAGAGAATACTGTGGAATCATTGTACTTTTATGAGCTTTTGATTAAAGTTGCTTCCAGGCAGTGTTGTACTTCTGCAAATTAAAGTCCTCTTGACCTGGCCTTTATTGTTTCCTTCTCTTTTTATTGAATGTAGGCAGGAATCTTTCTGCCTAGCTAATGGGCCATTTTCTTAATTTATTAGCACTGAGTTTAATAAATGTGTCCTCCTTAGGTAGTCATGACCCTCTTATCCTACATTCAGTAAAGCTGTTTTAGAAGCTCACGTCTTGCATGTCAGTAAGTTTTCTGAAGTATTTTTCTGAGGTGGGAGAGCAGTCCAATGTTAAAAGTAAAAGCTCTCTTTATACTTCAAAGTTACCTCAGCCATTACCTTTTGTACCCTAAATGCTGGTACATTGGTGAAGAGTTTTCTAAATTAAAGTTCTTTAGACTCTGTAAAGTCATTTACTGCATAGTTCCATTTTTCCTCAAGATTTTTGGAGTTTAACATCAAGGACCAGCTTTGAAGCTGCCTTTATTTCCACACAGATCTAATCTGAGTGGTATCTAAGCAGTAGAAATAATCAACACCTGCAAAAGAAGCCATTAGTTACTTAGTTACTTTGCTTACTTTTCTCTGGACAACTAAGATTATAATTGTTGAATACTTGTTAAATCTCTCAGGGGTTATTTTAGGGGAAAAATAAATGTTTCATAAGCAATGTTTCCATGGTTTCAGCCCAAGTGTGTGTTTTCAGTGTCCAGATTGTCACTTGTGGGGACAGGCTGATTCAGCTCACGTTCATATCCCAAAGAACTGCAACATCCTCGTACATCAAGCTAAGTGATAGGGGAGAGGTAATCCTACAGCTGCTCCTGTCGCTGGAGTGAACTCAATATGCATCTTGTACTGAGTGTCTCTAGGGCCCACAAGGAAGATAAACAGCTCCAAGAGGATCAGATTGGCCAGGGGACCACAAGGCTTAAAAACCACTGCAAAGCCATCTTTTTTGAATGACAGGTTGAGTACATGCAAGTAAAGAGTGTACAAATTTCAGAGAGGGAAATATCCTACCTTGTGAAAAGTGGTATTGGCAGCACATCACAGTATCAGATCCAGTTTTTTAGACTGTTAGGAAAGTTTAGGGAAATGAGAGTCCTCTTGGGAACAGGCATGGTATAATGTATGGAAGTTCAGTGGGGGTTTCTGTGTATAATCAGTAAAGAAGCTATGGAAATTCTAGGTCCATTATGTTCTTAAACTGTTGGGTGTCCTTAATACTAATGAAGTTCTTTGTAATTGAGGAGGGATTTGTACTTGCTCTACTGAGAACTGATGCATAAACTGAAGACAACCCTCTGCTGTACACACTTTTAAGAAAGTGTGTTTGTACCCACGGTGTTTTTCCTGTCATTTGATTGAGCAAATACACATCTTTTCAAGCAAGATTTGCCTATCATCTTGCAGAGTTGTTCTGAAGTCAGTCCTGTTATCTCTAATAACTTTTGTCCCCTTATTTAGCTACCCTGTTTACAGTTTAGTCTGTGTTTTCCCTTTTGTGAGTATGATTACACAGTGCTCAAAGCAAACATGACTAGTTAATCACTCTGTTTCTCTTCTTTTGTTCTCCTCCCATAATTCTGGCACTGTGCTTGTGCTTACTTGCAGCAGTTTATTCTAATTCTTCAATTTATCCACTTGGTGCATTATCTTCCATTCTTCTGTTGCCTTCCTGTTCTGTTTTGTTGCCTTTTAGGCGTACACGTAACTCTTTCAAAAGAAACCTGAGCAGTTTTGGACTTGGAATGATTTTGTGGTGTTGTTTTTCTGATGTATCAATAGGGACTTTTTTTTCAGAATGGAAGAGAAGCACAATCCTGGATGAGTGTGGCCGTTTTACGATATGGAACAAATATAGTATGATTTGTTAGTAAATCAGCTCTTCCAGGTGTTACCTGTCTAATTCAGCACATGAGAGCTTCTTGCACCATAGATTTTGTAGAAGCGTGTAACACTGAATTTTTGCTTTTGTAAGAGTAGTTGCTGGAAACAAAAAATCCATCTCTTTCTGAGATTAACGGATAATTTGTTGAATTTGCAACTTGCTGTGGGACAAAAGTTATGTGGCTTTTTTCCTTATTCTAAATGACAGAGTTGGAAACTCAGATTAGCTGCATGCTGAATAGTTCCATACATAGATCTTGTCTGGTTGGTTTCTGAATGAAAACAAGGCACTGCAGTGAAAAGCTGTTTGTATTCAATATAATTATGCAAAGTATGTAACTTTTGACACACTTTGTACTGATGCAGCATGGCTCTATGAATTGAAAGTCCTTCTTATTGTCTTTGCAGGGTGCTGATAAGACTGTGAAAGGCCCAGATGGACTAACTGCCTTTGAAGCCACTGACAACCAGGCAATCAAGACTCTTCTTCAGTGACGGATGGACTGATATCTTAAATGTCTCTCCTGTGGCCTCACACTGCTGCCTGTCTGTCACTCTTTGCATCTTCCAGCTTCTTCAGCTAAATACTTTGGGGGGAGGGAAATTCTTTATGAATCAGACTAGTTAGGGGCTTGTATCAAAGATAATCTGGTTGGAGAGGGTTGAAAACTATTATGAACAGTGTCCCTCTAGGACTTCTTTCCAGTGCACAATCTCTTCCCGTTTCTAGTGAAAATGGAAGAAGGAAGACAGACCTTGCTCCTGAATTTTTGGCTTGTAAGCCTCCTAGATTAGTACTAAGATTTTTTAGATGGATGGAAGTACTTCCTTTAGGTGGAAGTACTGTGCTACGTACCTGAAACTAATTGTGAAGGAGACAGTAGTCCCATGCTCTTAGTGTCTGCCATAATCTGAAGTGTAGTAATGTAGGTGGCTGGGTTGCTCTTCTCTCTTCTCTCTCAGTGGGTGGCTTTGTTCTTCTTCTGCCTAAAGCTTCTGTTGCAGTTTTGAGGACTTTTGATACTAGTTATTGGAGCTGTTCTTTATATCGACTAATTGGATGTCACACTAATGTTTTCTGACTCCTGAGCAAACCACAAAAGACCAGGTGAGGCATGGTGGTGTTACACTCCATAATATCTGCCAAGGTACTTTTGGGTGCTTGAATCTGAAGTCTTTCGATCCCATATTTGTTCTCATCCAGGACAGACATTTTAAGTAACTGCTTTTGAGAGAGAGGTCAAAATTTCACTGTAGGTTTTTTTTTTTCCAAAAAGAATGTAAGATGAAATTTCTTTACTCACCACATCAGCATAAAACCCTTAGACATGTGTGAAAGCTCCAGGCTGTTTGGTACACAAGGATAATCAAGTCAAATGTGAAAAATGAACAGTAATTATTTAGGCATTCATATCAGGTGAATATTTTTGCTAAACTTTTCTGGTAAACATGGAACCTTTCTAAGTTCAGATGTAGAAGCAGGAAGATGTACAAGCAGAAGTCTTAATTTGCTCTAAGTACTACAGAACTTTTTTAATTGTGCATATCTTCAAATCAGTGTTTCATTGTTGAATAGATGAACTTCTTAAATTCCATTAAGGCATGAGACTTGTTCCGGAAGTTCCCAGTGTGACCATACCACATTAACCATTGACTTTTAGATAAGATTTACTATACCAGTAAGTATGACAGTCTCGATCATTCATGGGAAGGTATTTAATGATGTCGTAGGCATTCCTGTCACATCTTGTGGTCCTCTGGAATGTCTGAGCTTTTGGCTTTCATCCTGAAAGTTTTCATTAGACTGCTGGTTCACCTAAAACTGAGTAACAGGTTCTATACCACGAACTGTACATCGTCCTCTCTTTTGGAATACAGATTTCAAACTTTCTGGTAACAAACACAATACAGAAAAACAAATGTATATAACATCTCATGCTGAACTCTTAAACAAAAGTAGCTGATACTGTTTTGATATTACAGTTGAAATTGAGAGGAGATATAGAAGCAGACTGGTGACTACCACTTGTATTTAATGGAGACTTAGTTTTACTTGAATAATGTTGCATATTAGGATTAAATGTCTTGGCTATGAAAAGCATTGCATTTAGAGTGTAAAATGAGAGCAGGAACTGATTTATATCTACACATACCATAAGAAAAGCAATGGAGAAAACAATCAACTCTGGCCATAAACTGTACAGTGCAATTACTCTTTTTCTTGGAGATGGGTGGCAAGGAAGAACAGAAGGGTTGGAAATCAGTGATAAATCAATTGGTGAACTGCTGATAAAAGAACAAGAATATTTGATGAACAGTGCTTTTAATAACTATTTATAAGAGGACTCTTTAATCTTATCTCTGATCAGTGCTGGATTGTCATGTCATTGTAATAGTGTGAACACAGACTATATGTTTAACTCTTTATTCAGCTACGAAAGTAACAATCTCTGGCATCAATTTGCCTCCATATTATGCTATTAAATACTTAGCTATTCAAATGCTAGTCTAGAAAACCGCAATCTGTTTTTATGTGGAGAACTTGATTATTCAAGTTTTTTGTGTTGATTAGTGTCAAGTTGTCTGGCCATAGTGGTTTTGTATTTTTGTTGTTTTTTTTTTTTTCTTCTGTATTCTTTCCTGCCCTTCCTTTTAACTCTCATTTAAGTGAGCAAAGAAACATCATCTTTGTACTAACTCTTCTGGTGATTCACTGAGGCAATTTTGCCTCCCTTTTTCTACAATTATGGGGACACCTTATTTTTTCTTACTTCACCCTGGGGAGAAAAAAAAGAAGCAAACAGACTTCAGTGAGTCAAGTGATAATTTGGCTGTAATATATACCCAAGCTGCCTTTTGAGATGATAGTTAAAAAGATGGCATTTAATGTTTGGCTTATAAAGAAGAAATACTTTTCTGCTTTTTGCACTACATAACAGGTGTTTGATAATTTTGCCCAGTATTTAAAAGAAAAATAAAAGTAAAAATAAAAGTTTATGCATTTGTAATTGTCTAGAGACTGGGCTCATTCATTTGTTTCTTTTTTGTTAGCTATTTTGTGGAAAAAATAATGGGTGGCTTCCTCTATCTTTGAGTAGGTCCTAACTAGATAAAAATACCAAACTGTAAATTATTTTTCATTCTATAAACAAAATTTAAATACTTTGTCAGACTGGAATTGCATATACTTGGAAATCCACTCTGTTCTTAAACCTTTTCCTTTGAAATTTGTGCTGAATAAGTTATAAACTTAGCTATATTTTGAATTTTGTACCCTCTGCTCCCTTTTTCTTACAGGGAGCAAATGAGAAAAGGAGTACAATAGTTAAATGGAACATTGATTATTTGTAGAAGAGGCTGGTGAGAATAGAGTGTCCTAGGTCAAGCAATTGCAGTGTTGCATGCAAAATTTCAAAATGAACTTGTCTTAATTATATTTTGTAAATGGATAAACAATCATCTTTCTACGCAGTGACAGAAGACAAATTAGTGCTCTGTGCATTTTGATATTTGACTTTCTCTTTTCACCATTGTTAACTGTTTTGACACAGTTGGGTTCATCATTATCATTGTTCATAGACATCAGAATGCTAAATGATACTGTATTTTTAAGTTTGTGTTGCAAGAATGAATGGAATAAACTTGAATTGTGCGATATGAGAATGCAGAGTTTTATTTCCCTTTCTGCTCCTGTGTTTTATTAACCTCGGGCTACAACTTTTTATTTGCCTGGAAGGTAGCTAAGTTCCAGCTCACATGTACAGTGATTAAACTGCTCAACTGCTTATAAGACTGAAATGTGGAGTGGAAGCTGCTTTGAAAAGTAAATATATAATGTTCTTTGTGGTTGTTTTGGGGGGTTTTAAATTGCATACATTTAAAAGGGGTTTTGATTATTTTTGTGGTCTTGTAGTCTGCTTCTCCTGCTTAAATGGTAACGCATAATGTTGAAGATCAATTCATGTTAAATTCTAAGAGACAATCTGTAGAGAGAGGAATGTTTCTCCTATTACCTGTGAAGACTGAAGCAATTTGCTTTCTCCTTTACTTCATCAAAGAAATTGAAAACAGTTATTAACAGAAATCATAGCTGAAGTATAAATGAAATTGTATAGAATTGTTTATTCATTATTCTTGTGACATCTTTACAGTGACTTTGTCAGAACTTCCTTTTATAACTTTGCTTGTCAGTAGAGATTTGGATATAATTGCCTGAAGTGTTTGATATGATTTATTTTAAAATACACAGTTATAAAGAAAAGTACAGGAAGATGTGTCAACGTAGAAGAACTATAAATATCAAAAAATATTTCAAAATAAATTAAGTGTTCCTGTTTTTCTCTGCTAAACTTTGAAAAGTTTACAGAACTTCTATTGCTAAATGCACAACCTCTCAGTCAAATATTGGAGAGAACAAGTGTGTGTCTTCACTATAAATGCCCAAAGCAGTTCAGATGGAGTAATGGCCATAGTGTCCATATTACTGGTTCTTGTTTTGTGGGGTTTTTGGTGTGGCTTTTGGGGTTTTTTAATGAACAGTTTTTCTGTAGGAGGAAGTATTCTCGGTTCAAAATGCAGATTTCTTTCACTCACACTCCTAAGTGACTGGCAAACAAAATTCGTCTGTGCGTGTAAAGACTCTTCCTTTTTGATATTTCTCTGTGGCTGATCTTTTTTGAGAAAATGGTTTCCCAGCTCCCTTCCAAAAGGATGTTGGCCCAAGAAAAAGAATTTTTTCAGTTGCACCACTTGATTGTTTCTCTCAGTTTGAAGGAAGCTGTACTCTCAGACCTCTCCTCAAAATATTTTTGTTGTGTTCATGATCTGACATCTGTGAACAGCTTTCAACTAAGCTATGCCATAAAATTACTGGATGAGTGTTTGAAAAGCACTTGGTTTCATGTAATGCCTTCAGAGCCTTCAAACCCATGTAACTTTTGTCTGCTTGGGAAGTGAATGAGCATTTTTCCCTAGGAGCAGTTCCTCTCTCTCCACCTTAGCAGTCAGAACAGTGTTTCTAATAATTTAAAACTTGGAAGTGTTGCATTTAAATACCATTGCTTCCTATTGTGATCTAATGTTACTTTGTAGAAGCTTCTTTTAAATGGAAGTCCTGGAGTCTCTAGTCTTTACTCTTCAAGTGGAGTTTGGAAAGCTCCTGAGTGCACCTCTCCATCCTCCCATGTCCTGAATGTCTCTGGGTTGGGTGCACTGCAGGCTGCCACAGAATACAGGATTCTTTTGTACTTCTCGGTCAGTTCTTGTTTACTACATCATTTTGCAACATTTCAAAATTAAGAATAGAGGCTTTCATGCACTGAGGTTCGTCTTGTGGCCATTACAGTTAAGAGGCAGGACAGTGTGCCAAAACCACAACAGACTGCATGTCTCAATCCATTTATCAAACTTGAAATTCATTAAAGGAAAATTTATTTCAGTTGTCTCAAGCTGAGCATAAATTCAAAGGGTCCAAAACTCAGTCTCAGAAATAGTTTCTTGGCCAATGAACTCAATTTTGGTGCGTATATTAAATAATTTACCTCTGAAACATCTCTTTCTGTGTGTTTCTTATTATTTTTCCTCTAAACCAAAGTAATTCCTCATTACATTTGGAAGAACATTCAGTTTGTTCAACTAAAGCTTTTGTCTTAAAGTAAAAGAAATGAGATCTAGTTTGGATCAATGGTTTTAACTATTTTGTCTGAAAAGTATTTGGAGGTGGGAAGTCTTGAACAGTACGTAACTCTTCATGGAAGTGACCTTATGCTTCCTCTTTCCTTTTGAAATACTCCTTTAATTAAGATTTGTAGCCTTTTATGTAAGAATGGCAGCATCTTGTGACCATGTCCAGCCACCTTTTCTTTTTCTTTTTTTTTAATTATTCAGTGGAAAACCAACAGATCTGTTTGATTGACACAAAATATCTTGTTGGTTGGTTGGTTATTGCCAAGTTCTCAGTTCAGCCACCAAACCAGATCTGTGGCAAATAAATTCTGATGTTATGTTCCAGAAGTCTTTCCCAAAGTTTATTCTTCTTGTTTGTACATATTTTGATGGGCTTTGTCTTGCATGTACTGTAGGAAGCTTCCTAAAAAGATTATAAGATTATAAATTTAAAAAAGCTTTCAAAAGTAATGTTGCTTTAGGAAGCTTCCTAAACAACATTACTTTTGAAGGCTTTTTTTCATTGCTATTTTGCATAAGGCATTCATTTTACCTTTTACAACAGAAATTTTTCTTTTATGTTATTTAAAAAAATACGTATTTAAAAAAAATTCAGCCTGTATTTGTGTGTATCTGTTGTATAAGAATATTTGTGCTGAAGGATACCTCATCTATATTTTGGACAAACTACTATGTAAAGCTTGTGCTACACCTCAAACCAATGTAGATAAATCTGGAACAGTTCTTGGATACTGGTGAGGTGCCACTGGAACTGGGATCAACACAACAGCAGCAGATTTGTTTTGTGGCTATGTACAAACTTCTCTGTACTTCACTTATCAACAGGAAAACGTCTTTCCTTCTCTTTTGTGCACTTAGGCTGTAAGCTGATGGAAGGATGATCTCTTAGGTCTTGGTACACCTTAAAGTGTTTTTTAGTCCCATTTGCAATCAATGTCAATGATCTCAGAAGCATAAAAGAGCTTGTTTAGAGAGAGATGGCACAGATGGAAGAAGCACACGCCAGTTTCTAGTGTCAGAGGCTTCAAACATAAGAACAAGACCTAAGATTATAAATTAAATTTCTAAAGGTATTGATACATTTAAGTATTTACAAAGCCACATTAAACAGTAACCTGAAAGAAAATAGACCCAGCCTACGACACTGAGGCTGCATTACCTGTACACTTAATAAGGAGGTACTTCTGAGGCTGTGTTGTCACTATAAAAAGCTGAATATATATTGGCCACTCTTTCTTTAGGCTTTAAAAAGAAGAAAGTAACTGGCAGTTACTTAACAGAGAGTTGCTTTGGGGAAAAAAGAATTCCCTTTTTCCGAATTTACAAAGCTCAGAGGTTGAGATTGAATTTTTTTTTTACTGGTAGAGGTGAGGTTTAGAGAGATGTACAGAGAGTGAAATGTGCTATAAATTACCACCCAAACCTCCCTGAGTGGCCTCAAAAGATCACATTCTGTCAAAAGCATTTGTTCTCTGTGTGCCAGAGCTGGCCTGTGAAACCTGTTCCCATTCTCTCATCTTTACCTGCTCCTCCTGAATGCATGGCTTCCAAAAGCTGTGCTGTACCCTGCCACAGTTTTCCCTTTTTTAAGGGTGCCTTGAAAGTAGGCAGAGAACTTTTAGTAGGCGTTATTAGAAAAAACTCCATCTAAGGCTATCTGTCAGGTTTAACAGGAAAGGAAGAATTAAAACCACAGGCGGAAGGACTGAGGAGAAATTAAGTAAATAAGAGGTTTTTTCCATTATATCTCCTTTCTACTACAGGCATATTCTTCACTTTAGACATTACAGTCATTTGTACCTTTCTTTAAGAGATCAGATGCTTTATCTCCTTACTGCTTTTCTTAACATGGGGGGTACTCAGAGTAGCTGCAGGTTTGGAATACCATGTCTCTTTTTTTGTTTGTTTGAGGGGGTTTTGGTTTTGTTTTGTTTTTTTCCTGAAAGCTGCCAGGGGACAAAGTGGTTGCAAAATGCAGTAATGCCAGTGGTGCCACAGCGATCCTTGGTGCTACCCTGAAGCAATGTGGATGTGACAGAAGTGGTTTAACTTGCCTGTTGTTTGAGTTCTTGTGGCCCTTTTGACTGCCTCTCATAATTTCTAATGAAAGGTGTCCCTGCCCTTGGCAGGGGGTTGGGACTAGAAGGTCTTTAAGGTCCCTTCCAACCCAAGTTGCTCTATGGTAATGCTACAGGTTGGTAGGAGTAATGTAAATGACTGTATTTTGTTTCAACCTTTGCAGGAAGATAATTTTCTGAAACCTGCAAGGTACTGAATATATCATGGTGGTCTGTTGATGATTAATACATACTTCTGGAAGAAAGAGAAGACATCACGTGTTACTATCCTGCAGCTCCTTTATGCTGTAGCTGGCCTTGTAATTCCTAATGTTCGTGTTAATTGTGATACAGCATAATTCAAAATACACCTAGGCTAAGATTGGACATTTTTGATAGAAGGATGACTCACAGACATTTTTGATTAAAGATCAGGATTTAAAAGACCAGCTGCAATGTAGAAGAGTAAAAAGACAAACAAAGGAGCCCGAGAGGAGCTGGAGTTGGGTTTTGCAGGATTTTAAAATATTGTACCAATGAACAAGGCAGGCACGTGAAGGATAAAGAGTAAGATCCCATAGCGACTGAGTAGATTTTCATAGACCAGTTTCTATTTCAGGCTGATTTCTTCACAGTTTCTATTGGAGACAAAATGCTTTTCAGTAACAATTATAAGCCAAGTTCATAAACATCTGAGCTTCAGACTGGGGGGTTGGAGGGCAGTGCTTGTTGAGGTAAGGCAAAGAAAGGTGTATTGCATTCAGGTTCTGTGTTCAATAGATCAGCCTGTTTCCCTGAGCACTTGGTAATTTAATGAATAAGATTTTTGTGTGCATCTGTGAGATATAATCTAATTAATGAACTTTGTTGGGTTTTGTTATAAATATTTTGAGTTAAAATGTTTGGTAATACTTGTGTGTGTTCATGCTGAACATGTTTTTATTGCCTTCCTGCTCCAAGATGATAGATGAAACATGTTCTCTGTGAATTGGGTTTTATTACTATTTTTTTTTTTTCCCAGAAGATCTTAGGTCTCCCTTGCTCCTCAGCTGTTTGGACTGAAAAATTCTGTTTTATTGCCCTGGAGTTTTGCTGTGAAGCAGAGGCCCGTGTCAGGGCAGAGCTGCCTGCTGCACACACAAGCCTTTTCACTCCAGAGAGCAGCTGTGACACATTGTGGACCTCCAAATGCACTGGTGGCTGGGAAAACCCATCAATAATTTCATGGCCATCTAAGCAGAAAGCTGTCACCTTTTAAAAAAAGTTTTCAACCAGATTCTTGTTCTTTTTGTGTAGTGACAACATACCAAAGTGAGGAAACGCTGGTTTGAAAGAGCTTACGTGAGTTTGGCCTGTCTGGTGAAAACTTCCTGCGGATAAAAAAGCCTATCCTACTGGAATCTCTGCCAAGGAAGTGTTCAAACCATTGCCAGGTTGTAGGTACATGTCCTAGGATGCACCTAGGGCTGGGTCACCTCTCAGTCATCTTCGGAGGATTTGGAATGTTTGTTCAAATGTTCTGTGTCCCACTGTTAAAAAGTCTGTGGCCAAAACCCCCAGTGTAACTCTGCCTTTGTCACTCTTGCCAGCAATCCATTAAGAAATCACTGTGGATGCACACTCAGAGCGTAGCAAGTTTCTTTTTGAGTTTTATTCAGTGAGTGTAGCAGTGCTAAAGGCTAATATCTAGTAAGGGATTCAACTTTGTAAAGTATTTGACTAAGAGGAAATATAAAGCTTGTCTTGCAGAGGCTTTGAAATTATACTATATCTATTTTTTGCCAGGTTAATAGTAAGAAATGTCACTTTTTCATATATTATCAGCGGTTGGGATTATTTTTCAGGGTTTCTTTTGCCATAATGAGGAATTCAGTCAGCTTTTTCCCTTGTGTTCACAAATTCATCTACCTGTAATGGTAGATGAATTCATTATTCTGTGTCTGCTCTCTGTTTTAAAGCCTGGAGTTATGTTCTGTATGTTCTTTGATTAAAATAGAATAATCCCTTGTTGCCTGGGGGGAAATTCTGTATATCTAAACAGGTAGAGTAACATCTAGCACAGAAGTAGATTTTTTTTTCCTTTAATTACTGTTCTTTCATTTTAGGAAGAAAGAGAGGGTAATTTATCTTACTCATGGACCATTGATCACCAGGTAATAAGTGGTAGGACTTTCCCTGATTCCTGGACTTTGATAAAAATTTGTGGTTGAAAATTGTTACTTTAGATCGTTGGCAGAGTTAGTATAAGAGTAAGGACTGATGAAACCTTTCTAACAGCTGGATGCTACATAAATTGATCACATCAGACATCATTGTTATCACAAGTGGTACCTAACATGTAAGTATTTCCCCTTGAGAGCTGAAGAATTTAGGGCTATTTAATCCAAGCACTTTCTTTGTAATGAGGAGTTAAATGATTGTACTTGGGTTTGAGAGGCAGCTGGTAAGAAATATGAAAAGCTGGTATGAAAATAACCTTGGTATTCTGCCACTTCCTTTGCAAATGCAAAACAACCAACCAACCTCCTACCCTCCCCTCTCGAAAAAAAGGTAGTACAAAAAAAAAAAAAGAAAGAAAAGCAACCAACCAATGAACAAAAACAACAGAAAAAATGACTTTGTGTTCCTGCCTGAGATAGTTGGGAGACGGGGGTAGTGTCCACCAAACTGAAAATTGCCACTTACTGAAGTTCTTACTGGTGGTTAGATACCTATGGCAGTACTGGTAGCATCTTTAACTGCTTTCCCCAAGGTTATGTGACCACATCAGAGAAATACGAGACATTCGGCCTCGAAGGTTTGTGTATTGGCAATCTGCTCTGTTTTCTACCATGTCAGGAGGCAAATGTTTCTGTGTGGCATTGTTTTAATTGATGTCCAGGCCAAGTTTCTACAGAAACTTTGATCCACTTCTGGGAGATGTAGTGCCTCCCTTACTTGAGAAATATTAGGGGAAGGTATTAGGGAGGGTGTTAAATAGTTTCAGTGTTTTCGTCTGCGGCGTTCAGCTCTCGCAAAGATAAAGTCGAATTTTGAGTGTTATTCCTGCAACAAGTTATTTTTGCAGCAAAGGAATTCAGACTCATAAAAGAAGTATGTAGAGAGGGGAAAAGAGAATTTTGTTGATTTCTGGTTCTCCAACATATAAATAAATTAAGGCCCCAGAAAATCTGTGCCTCTCTCAGTTTCATGGTTATTTGGCAAGTCCCTACTTGAAAAGGTTTGGTTTGACCTTGCCAGTTATGATTTCCCTCTGGAGAGATAGGATCGAAAGGAGGAAATACTCATGAGTTTAAGCAGTTAACCTGTGCAGTGCACCTGCCCAGGGTATTACTGCCCAGTTGAAGAACTCTGAATTTGTCCTGCTTGCATGTCAAGAAATGATACTTGGCTGGAAAATAAAATGTGGTTAAACAGTGGAGCCAGTAGTGGGGAGGACTTTTTAATAAACATAAAGCAAGAAGCTGAAGTGTGCAGGGTCGTGTGCAGGGTCATATGCAATTCATGTGGCTGTGCTGTCAAAGCAGCTGGGTCTAACCACTGCTTTCTTTTTGATTACGAATTGATAATTTTTGGAGGAAAACACATTGGAAGGTGATGCTGCAGAAAACATCTCTAAAGGTGATACATAAGAGGGGCAAAGCAGGACGTTTTTAGTGTTTTTAGGGAAACTACAAATGTAACAGGCAACATAATAAAGAAGAAAATAATGCAAAGTGCATTGCAAAAACTTGGTAAAAAAATACAAATGGCAATGTATGGTCAGCACTCATCTCCATGATTCTTGCAGCAAAGCTGTCTTTGTGGCCAGGGCAAGAGAAAGAATTTTAAGTCTACAGGAAAGGAAAGCAATGAGTGTCTGTTGCAATGCATTCACCAATAAACTCAGGTTTACACAATCCAGTAGTTTCTGCTGCAGAGGGCTTTGACTCAGTATAGTAAGACAAAAGTTGATAAAGTTTAGAGGGTTTTTTGTGCTGTAATTTTGGAGAGAGCAAAAGAAGTAAGTCCAAACTTGATATATTAATTATAATATTTTCAAATGAATTAATTGTGCTTTTTAGTGTATCTTTTTTTCTTTTATTGTAGTTACAATTTTAGATACATGGAAGCTGAATAAGTGAATGTTGCAGCTTTGAAGTTCTTTGGCTCAATATTTGCTTTCTAAATGGTGCTATTAATTAATCTTGAACTGTAAAACCACTATATTCTGCTGAGTTGAAAGAGCATTGTGAAATATTGTTTTGCAAAATGCACAGGAAAGCAGTTGTAATGTTTCTTCCTGAAACAGGCAAGCACAGCAGCCCTTCTAAAATGCGAAAGCTATTTAAAATTGGCAGTATATAAGCGAACAATGATTACCAAGAGCTACTTTCCACACGTTTTCTACACTTTCAGACTGTCTTCTCTTTGGGAATGACCACGTTCTATTTATTTATATACAGGTGGCTTGAAGTTGTGAAACTTTCTTGTGCTTTGATTATACAGAAAAGTTTGAGAACCGCTCACCCAAGCCAGTAATCCTTAATACACAAATAACAAAGATAAATGTGTATTTCAATGAAATGAACAAGCACTAAACTCTTTCCACTCTGTAATAGGCAATCCCGGTGGAGGTTGGGAAATACAAATCTGTTTGGCTGAAGGTGAGCTAATCCACTGTGACAAAGCTGCGGGTGCTCCTGCCCTTGAGGCTGTGTCCTGTCCTTGAGGCAGCTCCCTGTCTCCTACCTCACAGCAGCAGGACTGCCTGCGCTGGGTGGCTGCAAATGACTTCATTTTTCACAGCTGTCACCTCTAGGATTGCTTTAAGCTCTGCTAAACAGCTTTTTACTCTATGGTCTTTCAGGCCATGGTTGATGAGCTTCCACGAGCCACGGCAGAGGGAGAGGAAAATCTATTTAAAGGGTAACATGTTGGGGTCTGATGTAAAGGATCCTTATGCAACTGGTGTGAGGTATGGTGACGTGAGCTGTCCTGGCTTCTACAAATATGTTGCTGTCGTTGCAGCAGAGGTGGGAGAATTACAGATATCCACAGAAAGACACAGTGGACAGAAAGGGACAGTGGGCAGCCAGGAGAATATTGCTGTTCAGTGCTTTCCCCTGCTGAGAAGAATGATGTTCCAAATGACTAAGTGGCTGTTTCTGGATTCAGGAGAGCTGATTTCCTCGTTATTTTGTTTGATCTTCAGCCAAATCATTTGTGCTGCAGTTTGATGAAAACAGTTAAAATAACAAATGCTGCTGAAAAAGCGGATTTCCCCCTGCTCCTCATCGTGGGTTGAGCCCCAACCTCTTTTCCTGCGTTAGCACTACTTCTCACCTGGTCCTAAAGAGAGCTGAAATAGCAGAAAATCCAGCCCAACAGCAAAACTATGATAACCCTGAGATGATATTTTAACTGCTGTTAGGGAGAAGAAGTAAATTTTTCTTTCTTAATTTACAGTACTGACAAAACCTGTACGTAGCTGTCTGTGGATTCATCACATCTGACACATTCCCCAGGTCTTTGCTAGGACTTTCCAAAGTTTCCTGTAATCCTTAGTGGCCACAAGAACCTAGAATAATCAAGGGGACATAGTCACCTTGCTGTTCACCTTCCCTTTAAATTCATTAATTCGTAGGTTGAATGTCCTCAGTTCAGTCCTGAGGCTGGTCCCTAGGTCACTCCAGCATTAACCTCTGTCAGCAGTGAGAAATGGCTACTGATGTCCAATTCTCTCTGTCTCCAGTTTTAAACTGTGCCACGACTTTTATTTGTGCTGATTGCCAGGTTTCTTCAACAGCTTCTTGTGAAGGGAGATTTTTTTCTTAAAAGTCTTGGGAAAACTTAAACATTTTCTATCTAGAAGTTTCTCTATTTAAAATCAATTGGCTACCAGGGCTGAGGGGCAATAGAGAAGAAACGATGTGGACAATTATTTTACAAAGCATAGTTCCTTAACAATCAGTAATTATCCTGTGACTTTACAGTCCTTGAGGGCTCCGGACTCTGACTTCAAAGGAAGCAAGAGAATGCGAGCATCCCAAACATGTAAATGGTCAGGCAATTAAAAGTCCTCATTTCCCCCAAAGTCCTTGTGAAGCATCCTGCCCTATAAACTGCTCTTTACAAGGGTAAACGTACGCTTAGGGGAGCAATCGATTCCTTTCCTGAATGAATGAATTGATTCCCTGCCCCTGCCTCTTGCAGCAAACAACAAATTACCAGTGGCTGTTAAGGCAACTTCAATGCACGACTTCATCTCCATCTAAACTAAGTTTGGACAGATCGTTAATTTTGCAGGCCCTGGAATGGAGTGAAATTGTATCTCTGCAATATGTTCCAGAAATGCATTGCATCTGAAAATCCAAGGTTTCCAGCAGGCTGACACTTCAAACAGCCTGTGACAAGCCATCTGACTGCCTTGTGTTTCAATTACTTATCATCAGTCTGTGAATACAGTAGACAGTCCTTTAGAATTTGAAGAAATGCTTGGAATGTAAATGTATAAACTTTCCTAGAGTTTCCCACTGCAATGATAGCATGGGCAAGCAGCTGAAAAATAAAATTAGTAATGCCTGGTTCTTACGTACCGTTTGCATGTGGGAGGTTTGACAGAGGAAGCAGATACTTGAAGAAAAAAGCACCATGGTCAAGGACAGAAATAGAAGGAAAATTCACAGTCTCCAAATTCTCAGTCAAGTTCCTCTGGGACTTGCTGCTACCAAATCTATTTAGGGCCTTATAGTGGTGTCCAGAAGTCCTGGCCAAATGCTGGTGTCTGTTCCATGATACAATGCAAACGGATAAACAGCTTATAGCAAGCTAATGTTTGATATCAGCTGCCACTTCAAATAGTTCTGACAGATCAAAAGTCCTCAGTTTCAGTAGGATAAACTCTGAATGCTCGTCACGCAGAGGAAAGCAGCAAGAATGATCAAAGGTCCTGAAAACATGCAATAACAGACCTTCTGATATGTAAAACACTCTTGCAAAGAGGAAGGGAAGCTGTCTTTCTCCATGACTGTGGCAGATGAGATAAAAATGGGTATAAACTATAGTGAGGAACCTGATATCAAGAAATAGTGAATTTCTGAATTCTGAGGAATTCCTGATTTCTGAGGAAGTCTATGGAGTCTCCATCACTAAATGCTTTTAAAAACTGATATGAGGGTTTGTTTGTTTTTTTTCTTAAGGAGTTACTCATGTGAACCTTTGGGACGATGTACAAGCTAGATCACTTTTCCAAACTCATCCTAGGCCTGTAATTTTGTGAAGTCTCATCTTCTTGAGGGGTGTATACATATTTAATGCAGCCAAATATACTTTTTAAGAAAGCATTAAAATACATGCCTGACAAAAAATGCATATAAGGGATATATATTCATGCAATTTGTATGGATTATCACATTTTAAATTCATACTGAGAATTATTAGTTCAGCTGCCTTTCTGGGCATTTTAAAGGTTGACTTTGGACTTGGTATCCTCCAAAACTGAGTAATTCAGTGTACTTTATAGATACTTTCAGATGTTTTCAGATATTGTGCTTGTTGAAGGCAACCTCTCTGTACACCTTATGGAAAAAGAAAAGTTACAAAGGCTTGGAATTTTAAAAAGAAAAGTATAAATCTTGAAGGTGGTGTTGTTTTATTTCTTCTTTCTTCCAAGGATACATCACCTGCAGCCCTTTGTATTGATTCTAGAACTGACTACTCTGCAGAATCCTACTGAGTCACTGTGACAGCTCAGTCTGTGAAAACCAGATTGCAAACCACCTGAAAAATATTTCAAAAATGGCTCTGAGAGCCATGTTGGATGTTGAACTGTGTTAAAAACACAAAACTGTTTAATTGATCACAGTTCAGTTCTGATGCCTTACATAGGCACAGGCTACGTGCTGGTGTAATTGATTAATTTCATGGTGTAATACTTTATTTGTGTGTGTGTTCACACTGGCTGTATTAGTACTCTAGTGTGAAAACAGCTTCTAGCAGTAAAGTTTATTTCCATTCCCACTCAGATATGATGTCTGGCATCACTAGCCCCTATTCACTACTGTCATACTTAGCTGTATCCCCAGTGCTAGTTTGTGCTTCTCAAGTTGTACAGGTCTAGACAGGATTTTATCTTTTTTTAATAGGTTTTCATTTCCTTCATGATATAGCATTGCTGATTACTGGATCCTTATTCCCAGGAAGAAGGGATTTATGAAAAACAAGCTGTTTGCCAGTGTGCTTTGGAGATTTCCCCCATTCATGTTAGTTAACTGAAATTATGAAAATTCTCTGCTTCTTCAGCAGAGATTTCTCTGCAGAGTACCACTTCTGGCCGTCCTTCACAGTTTTATATTACTTCAGCAGATATAAATAAGATATATCAAGAAATGTGTGTTTACAGGCCCCATTAATTTGAAATAATTTGGCCTGGGGTATTGTTTTACCCATTAATAAACACATTTGGGGTGGTAAAAGACTTTTTCTTTTCTGCTATGAGGCTATTTTCTGACTTTCTAAAAGTATTTCAGGATAATTTATAATCTAGTATTCATTTGTGCTTAAGGTACAAATCCAATGTTATTATTGTCTTTCTATTAATAGCAAATGATGTGCAAATGAAAGGAAAGCAGCATGGTCTGTGTGCAAACTTTGAGCTTTTTAAATGTGAAATCAGATGATAGTTTTAGCTGCAGGCCATGTCTACATTACCAGGACCACTAGTGTGCTATGCTAGAAAACTCCTGCAGGAGTGAACACAGCTACAGTAGGAAAACCATGCTTTCCGTCAGTCCAGCCACCACCCTGAGCAAAAAAAAAACCCACGCAAAAACAGCAAAAGGTCTGGTATGGCAAGGTCTGCTTCATCAGCTTCAGTGGCCAAATATGTCCACAGGCATCACATCCCTCCTGGTTGCAAAGCTGCGTCTACGTAGGCTGTAGTTTGAAGTTTCTCGGGGAGGTTGGACTAGATCTCCTGAGGTTCCTTAGAACCATGCAGTAATTCAGATTTTATGTTGCATTTTGCACAAGTGTTAATGTTTCATTCAGTAATAGTTTGAATTCATGCACACGTAAAATAAATAGTTCCTAAGATTCTTCACCGTTTTCCTTGGTTTTCCTCTGAAGTTGTAGGATGGTGTACTCTCAGGTTTTCAAGTCAAAAGCAGGCTAAAATCAGATATTTAGGGAGTAATCTTGCTAGAGGTGACGAGCAATCCTTTGTAGATGGGCTGGCGTGTTGCGAGCCTCAGTGAGTCAAACATATGCTTCCAGTTTTGATCTAGGTTGTCCATTTTACAGGTTGTGCATTTTACAGCCCTAACCATGACTTTAAATAGCACTTTGCAACTGCAAGTGGCCAGGGCCGCTTCTGCAGCCTGTTTTTATAGCTCAGCCATTGAATGGGGCTTGGCAAACCACAGGGGCCCGACTGGCAGCAGCCCCCTGCCTCATCCTGCAGAGTGACCAGAGATTTGTCTAAATCAGACAATTTCTTCCCAAAGGTCTTGTTTTGGGTCAGCCCTGGTGATGCCTCCTCCAGCCACCTAGAAACAGAGACTAGACAAGAGTAAGGGAATAAAGACAGGTATTTATTTGAAGGGCCTTCAAGGTACACCCTGGGGGAGCCAGAGGCTGCTTCCAAAAAATGGACCCCAAGATGGACGACAGGTCACGAGTTCTTCTCACTTTTATAGGTTTGGATCATTTGCATATCAGGGTTAATTCTCCAATTAAAGCCCCAGTTTAACGATGTAACTCCCCTCAGCTTGCTCCCCCTTAGAATCTTTGGTTTACACATTTTGGGCCTAAAAACAGCCTGGCTGTCCTTGAAGGCAAAGCCTGGAGAGGCTTTGTTATGTCTACCTGGTACGAGAGAGCGGGAATTACAGGCTACAAGGAACTTCAGAGTTACACTCTAAGCAGTACAGAATTTGAAAATATAAAAGTAAAACCTAAGGGCATCACTGGGGCTCAGCACGGGCAGTGCTGTGGTGGGGATCTGTGCAGCCTCTCTGACCAGGCAGAAGTGGGTGAGACCTTCTTCAGGTAACTGGGAGAAGCCTCATGATGGAGACCCTGGTCCTCATAGCAGACTTCAACCACCCCAGAGTCCACAGGAAACACAATACTGTGAGGACAAGCATTACAAGAGGTTTGAGGCAACATAAAAACCTGAAAAGCAACCCTGCTTACAAATAAATATCATAACCTCAAAGGAGTCCAAGACATATAAGCATATCAACCATAAAAATGGCTTCCTTGAGCTATTCCTACATTATTAGGGAGAAAACGATGAGCTGTAAATAATCAGAAAGGTGATTTCAACAGTACTTGAAACAAAATATCAGTTAATTCTAAGCTTTATTGCGCTGCAGACAAATCCACACTTTTTCTTCTCTATGTAATAGGTTTTTATTAATTTACAAGGGAGAAATACAAATAATTACAGCTCT
The DNA here is from genome assembly GCA_013398115.1 of Falcunculus frontatus. Lineage (NCBI taxonomy): Eukaryota > Metazoa > Chordata > Aves > Passeriformes > Falcunculus > Falcunculus frontatus. Next base: position 955,731 of record VZRV01004673.1, read on the forward strand.
AAGAATATCTGGAAGTGGGACAAAGCTTTGACTCTGCAGTGCTTTTAACTGTACCTAATTTTAAGGATCTTCTCACCTTGCTTGTCAGCTGATAACACGTAAAACACTTGTTTCAACACCTAACAGCTTCACTGCTATAACATATTCCTTCCTAGAAAAATGATCTGCTGTGCTGTACTTACCTGTGACAACTGTAATCTCTCGATGTGATAAAATGCAGGTTTTTAGTGTACACGTTCCATGCCACACATGGTTTGATCTGAATCATCAGTGAACAATCTCTATCATCTAGCTCTCAGTGTCATTTTTAGTACAGATTTTTTCATTCTGAGGCTGACAAGGGAGATGAGGATCAATCATCAGAGACAGGGCCAAAAAAAGAAATGAAAAAGAGAAAAATGGGAAACCCATTTCCCATAACCTGGGAAAAATGGTTATGAGACCCTAGATATACACATACAGCCTTCAGTGAGCTAAGAGCATTTTGGTCTTCAACAGCAAATGTGTAAGTCTGTGGCTGATCTGGGTGGGAGAATATTTCTTTCCAGTGTTCTTGGTTTGGATTCTCGAGAACTTATTTCATCGTTTATTGAATGATCCATGTATCCTCATAATGAATAGTTAATGCTGAGATATTGAATGTCTTAAGGCTCTGAAGCTCTGTTTCAGCTATTATGAGATTTGCCCTTTTCATTTTCAGAGAGCTCTCGTAAAAACACACAGAGAAAAGTTCAAAGATACTGCAGGCACTTTTTTTATCTCAGGTTTTTTTGCTTCCTGTTGACTTGGACACATTTAGCTTGCCTTTGCAGAAGGCCTCTATGGGGGCACTAGAAGACATCAGATAATACTGAAACTGAAGAAGGGACCTCCTATACCTCAAGGATAAAAGGCTCTCTTGGTTAATAGGCTTTAGGGAAAGGTAAACTTTCTTGCCTACTGAAATGGACATTTTTGATATAACTAAGATAAAAAGAAACAACTGGGGAGGAGGGGAAGGCTGGAGGAAACCTTAGAATACCTCACAGCTTTAGGATTTCTTGCTTTTAGAAAGGTGCAATACTGAAAAAGATGTTGGTATTGTTATTTATTTATTTATTTATTTCCCTAACTATCAGAGAATTAATCGTTAATTTTTTTTTTAATTTCTGTAAATTTAAAATTAAATGAAAGAAGTCTTGATTACTTCCCAAAATGTCTGAGTGTTCTCATACCCAACATTAGCAAAATAAGGAAAACAAAAGCTGGCTTCAAGATTTTACCTTATATCTACAAGTCTGTTACATAAGTGAAAAAAACATCTGGGCTCTGTTAATAACTTTCAGAATTACAGAGTCACAGAATATTCTGGTTTGGAAGGGACACACAAGGATCATCAAAGCCCAACTCTGGCCCTGCATGGGACAGCCCCAGGAGTCACACCATGTGATGCCATATTTAAAGCAACTCATGTTTTGATCTGGAGAGGAATTTGTATTATTTGCAGTGCCGTGTATTATTCTGTGCAAGGTGAATCCTGGGTTATCTTTTCATGCAGTTTCACCACTGCCATGGCTTGAGTAGAATATCTGGAAGTGAGCAAACCTTATTAAGTTTAGAAATTTCATTTGGGAACCAGTAAGAGTTCCCAAAAGCTGAATCTGATTTTAATCTTCATCTGAACTTAGTGTGAACAGAGTTGCATTCTAAGCTTTGGTTTCCAAGTATTTTTGGTGGGGCTAGAAGTAGTGTAGCTTATTTTGTATGTATTTCAGCACGACTTATTTCAGCCAATTCTAGCAATAAGCAGCAGTGGAGCAAACAGCTATGGCAAAAAAAAAAAAAAATTAAAAGTAACCAGTTTCATTTTGCTGTCTCCTTGCTTTGCATTTTGGATTAGTGGATCAAGGTCCTTTGGAGGGTAGCCATTGTCATCAGTTGCAATATTAAATATTTGAGAATGACTTAAAAGCCAGTTTCAAACCATTCTGGGTAACCTAACCGTCCTTATCTGTGAGTCACACCTAGGAGCTTTGGGATACATCATGAACGACTGAAATGGAAAGAGACAGAGATTTTGATGACAAAACCTCAAAACAGTTTTCTTTAGGGCTCCAATAATTCTGTTTCTTCTCCTGCCCCAGGTTGTGTGGTCCTACTCCTTTCTTTGGTGCTTGTATGACAGATTGAGAAGACTGGAAAGCTGCTGAGCATCTGAGCCTGTGAAAACGGCTGACTTTATGAGGATGATGCCAAGCAACACCACTGGCTCCTGATGGCCAGCACCAGGGTTGTTGCAAAGAATTGGGTTGGACCATGTGACTCTGGGGGACACCTCCAAAGTATATCACGTGAAGCCTCTGTGCAGGTGCACAATGAATTTATTCAAGTGCTGTTAATAAAGTGGTGGCAGGCTAGGTATGGGTTAGAAATAGTACTTGGGTTCGTTAAACAGGCATCACATTTAGATGCTCAATCCGAGGCCCTAAACAAAGTGTTGAGGAGCATTGTCAAATCGCTCAAGAATTAGGAAAGAGAAGGTGCAACTTGGATTGAGCTTCCTATTGCACTAATTGGAAGTGTTGCCTAAAATTCTGCATCTGGAGCACTGGAAGAACTAACAGTTCTCTAACACAAAGTTCTATACTAGGTCATACAACCATGGACACATGATCTAGTTCAGGGTTGGGGTTTTTTGCCCTTTTTTTGTTTGTTTTTACTCATTTCATTTTGCAACAAACTCTTATTTGCAAAGAAGAAAGGCTTTGTCTTAGGAAAGGCCTTCCCTCGGGCAGTATTTTGAGTAGCACCATTTATTTCTCTTTTAGGGGAAGTTTCAGGTGAAAGAAGCACTTTTCAAAGACAGACCCTCAGGCAGCAGCTCCTTTTGGTCACACACCAGTGTCACACTTTCCTTGGCTCTGTGGGTGACAGGAGGTGTGATATCCCAGGTGAGTATGTGATGATAAGGGACTGCAAGAGGATGCTTTGCTGAACACTTTGATGTTTGGAAGGTCCATGGCTGGGGCTAACGCACTGCCTGCTGGAGAGCTCGAGTCATTGTGACTCAGAGGCCAGGGAAGTGAATCTCGTTATAGACCTAACCTGCAGATGAATACAAATCTTATCTTTCATTATAAATGACATCTGTGAAATGCAGCTTGGCTTCCTAAGAGAAGAAACACTCCAGTTCAATACTAATTCAGCAGCTCCATCCTGTCCTGTGACACAGTGATCAATTGCTTGTTCTTCTTCTGCTGTGGATGTAACACATCTTCCTCGAGCAGGGAAGCACTTTAGTCTAATGTGTGGATTTAATTTTCCCATCATTCTTCCTGCTCTGTAGAATATGTGTCTGAGCTATGGGAAAGAAATGCAAATTTTTCCACGAGGCTGTGGCTGGGAGGAGTGATTGAGAAGCAGATAGCTGTGAAGAGTTCGTAGCAGTAATTGCTTCATGTCCTGTTCAAGCTATTCTTTATGATCGTCTGTGACGCGTAGGAATTATTCCCATGCTATGAAGTCAGGGGCTGGGCACAACATGTAAAGCCCTCTTTCTCCTGATTCAGAATCTACCTCTGGTGGTGCTGGAAGATTTTATGCACTGTCTGGAATTAGTGGGGATTAGATCAACCTGTGACTGCCCCTTTTCCTGCAGGGTAGGTGGTTTCTCCCTGACATAGGTTTGGTAAATTATGAGTCACATTCGCTTGTTACTTTTTCTGCAGAAAATTTTGATTTTTTTTTTTTTTTTTTAGAGAATGCCAAGCAAGAATTTCTTTTCCATGTAAATAAAAAACTCCATGATCTTGCTAGATATGACCATTTGAAGGAAAGAGGAAAAAATATAGATCAGGTAAAAAGCATAGAAAAGCACAGTTCTACAGGTTCTTTTATAAAGACCAGGGAGAGCTGCTTCTAAACTTGTTTCAGTATTACTCACTAGAGTTTGCACAGGCTTGCAGAGGGCAGTTTGACTTTCTGAAAGACTGTCAAAATTGCCTTACATAGGGGAGTGGTGCCCTTTAAGAGGAAAAAAGTGTCCTCAGACTTAAACTCGAAGCGTGCAGGTGGGGTTTCCTTTGTGGCCACATATCTCCTTTTCTTGATCTAAAAATAACAAGTGACAGTTTATTCTCAAGTCCAGGTAATTTGCTTCTGCTTCAGAAGTGATTGGACACCTTGAACTGGATCACCTGGCAGCTGTCTTGCAAACACATTCTCCCTCAGGGCTGCAAAGCTAGGCAGAAACTGAAAACAAGGGTTAATTAGGAAAGAAAAGATAATTATCTGGTTTTCCTTTTTTTTTTTTTTTTTTACTGTTGCAACCTTCACTGACCTATAGCTGCTGTCAGTTCATTTCCCATTCTGCACTGGTACCTCTGTGCATTTCAAACGGCTTTGCCCACTGCTTCTCTGCTTAAGTAAAACCCTGGGGATACTTCAGCCTTTAATGAAAATTACAAAAGCCTTTGCATATTGTGCAATTACCTCTCCTTTTGTTTTCCTACAAAATGGATTCAGCAGCTCCCCGGTGGGACACCAGAATTAGCATGTCAGTATCACAACATCTCTCTGCGGAGTCATGTTGGGTTTGTAGCGTTCTGATTCAAGGTTATATGTTTTTAGGTGCAAACCACTTTGAAATGAGCTGTTTGCACCGGCACCTTCAGGGGATGTGAACAGTGAGTAGGTTGTTCATTCCTGTCCTGGCTGCTGGGTCTGTCACGGGCATTAAAACAATTGCGGTTCAAGATGAGAGGTTTTAGAAGAGTTTGCCTCTCCAACACCCTGCCCACTGCTGCTGCTTCCCAGAGTCCTCTCATTTAAGACTCCCTCTACTGTCCCAGTAGCTTTACACGGAAACAAATTTTATTTCTCTTCCAGCTTGGCTTTAAGCAGTGCAGCCCCAGCAGTGACATTCTTATTTTCAACTCATTTTCAGCATATGCATCTTCACTATGCTTTTCCTGACATATACACAGTGTGTAGATAGTGAACCTCTTCTAAGAAAATAAAAAGTACATATATACAGATATATATATTTAGCTTCAAAAACACATGCCATTCTGAAAAATGTCCTAGGGCAACGATATGACATTGATATAATGGTGTTCTGAAGGTTAAAGGTTCTAATTAAAGTCTGTCTCCAGTTCTGAATCATCTGACTTGCACTAGAAGTCAGAAATGTGTCAGTATTTTTCAGCTAGCATACCAGAAAAAAAATACCAAAAATACTATTTTTGAAAGCTGCCATCCTGTTTATGCAATCTGCCAAAGCAGATTGTGCTCTTCTGATAAGAGGTAGGTGAAACCAAACAACCAGTACAACAGAGAACAGCAACACCCAGAATCTGGTGAAAGCACAGTTAGCACAAAGCAGTGCTTCATCTCTCAGATCTCCATCGCTAAGCCACAGCTCTGCAGGGAGATCAGGACGAGCTTGGGAATTGCCAGATCCATAGCACTGCTGCAGAATAAAACCACAAAGTGAAAACACCTTACCTCCCATTTCTCTTTGAAATTGTTAAATTAAATATTATTACAAGACTTTCTCTTAGCAGGGTTGTACTCCACCCTGCTCTTAGCAGGATTGTGCTCCATCCCTTCTCAGCTCATATAGAAATATTAGCTCTGTCTCTGACCTGAAATTTGTAGGAGGTCTTATTTTTTTTTTCCCTTTCTTAGTGCACTGAGTTGATTCTGGAAAATTTTACCCATCCCTTCAAACCATAACTTTCAGAAAAGATTAGCAGTAACTGATGACATTGCAGTGTTTGTTGCTGATGAACCAAGTAAATGATGTTTGGGCTGTGTGTACTGCTGGACAGCATGAAGCTCTCTTTTTTTGCATGAGAGAATAAAGGCAGCTTGAAAGTGCTTGTAGCTGGATCAGGCTGCATATTTGGCTCATTCACCTCTCCTCCTTCTGCCTCAGTTTCCTCACTGTAAACTGGGAGTAATGATGCTGACCTCCTCATTACAGTGCCTTAAATAAAAGAATTACAGAGGGCTACTGAGCTCACTAAGGCCCGTACAAGAAGTATGAGCTTCAGACCTACTTCAGAGGTCTGCCCTTGGAGCAACAAAAAGTTGATTTTTTTGTACTCCAAACAGTTTTCTAGGCCTAGACCTGCATGTCCTCAGAAGATCGTTGTACCTCGTTCACTTCAATTGCTGTTGATCTGCTGGTCCGTTCTTCTTCCACTGTTCCCTGCTAAGAACTTGTGAAGATGAAAGTTCACCTATTCCTAAATGTGTTTTCTCCTCTGCTTTGGTATTAACAGCTTCAGAGGATTCTCAGCCTCAGCAACATCCCACTGGATGCTGCTGGACTTGCTGCAGCTGAAGGGCACCAGAACATTGAGTGCATCACGTGCACTGACGTGTTACAGCAGCTCCTGGGAGTCACCTGGAGGCAGAGGGTCCACGACTGTTGCCAGACATGGTGCATGAGCAAAATGACAGCCTGGGTGTCCCTGCACCTCAAAGTTTACAGCCTAATCAGGCAAACAAAGACCCATGATGAAAGAACAGCCACCAGACATCTCCAGCTAGCAGACAACACCCAGCAAAATAAAGTGATTTGCCAAGGATGGGGCTGGGCCTTATCTTGCTGTACCTCTTGGGTGAGAGCTGGATATATAAAGACAGAAGGCAATGTACCCTTGTTCTGGATGAACAGACACTTTGGATTTTGAAGTGGTTTTATTCCTTCTTCCACCCCTCCTTTTTGATGTCTTTGCCTCCTTCATTCTTTTCTCTTTATTTTTTTCAGGCCTGCTCCACACTATCCCTGACGTTCTCTGTCCATCTCTCCAGCCAAGTCACCAGGTGAAGTCTGTCATCAGCCAGCCCTCATCTCCCTCACAGAAGTGCTTGCAGGCAGCTGGTGCCAATTCCTCTTTTCTGCAGTAATAATGGATTTCCTGGGACACACTCTGCCTTGGCTGTAACTTTGGTCTTGAACAGAATAACTTGACCGTGCTAGGAGCTGGAAACAACAGCTATTTGCTCAGATCTTTTTGCCTTCTCCCTGTGCCTGTTTACAATTCCACCTGCTCTCCCTGGCCTCCCAGTAATCTGATCGTTCCCTCAGCTTCCTGCCCTGTGTCCCAGGGGATGCACAGTTATGGAGAGAGAAACAGCCATAGACTGGAGAGATAGAGCGTAGGGGTTGGGACAGTGGGTATTGAGTAATTAATCAACAGCAGCATCCCTGCGGAAAACAAATCATCAGCACTATGAAAGGTGTGTGACCTTCCCCTCTGAACTCCAGAGCAGCAGTAGGGCCCAGCTCGGAATGCTAATGGCTTCGTGTAGGGCTCCTTGTCCTCTGTCTGTGCTCTGAAGTACAACAAGAAATCTGCTTCCACGGGAAAACACTTCCAGCGAGGTCCATAGGGGTGTTTGCACAGCCCCACAAAGTGTCTGTGTAACTCCTCCAGCAGGTCAGAGCTACTGGAGGTTTCCACCAGAAGGACTCCTTCAGTGTGCACAGAGCAGCAGTCTCGTGGCAGTGTGCAGCGCTGCTGCAGGCTCCTGGTGCTCTGCAGTGTTATTGCCTGCTCTTGCTGTGGCCAGACACTCTGTGCTGCTGCAGCACTGGCAACCACAGCACTCATGGTTGTGAACCACATCTCCGAGCCAGCATCTGAATCACAGCCGTGCACGTTTCCATTTTAGTCGCTAAAGAAAAAAGAATTTTGGCAAAACTTTGCTCCTGCAGAGGGTGTGGGGGGAAGATCTTGGTCCTGTGCTTTTTCTAGAAGTGCATTTCTGTAGGATATTGCTGCTGATAAACTCCCACGACTGTTCTTTTACCCCATGCACCTCCTTTCCCATAAATCCCATACTTTTGTGCCAATGAACATAGGGTATGTGTGGCACAGAGGTCCAGCGACCTTTCCTGTAACATCTGAGTCCTGTGCTTTAAAGGATACCTTGGCTTTCCATTCCATACCACTTGATATTAAAAGTATCTCAATTGATTAAGTCAACTTAACTAGATTTGTGCTGTCTCATAGATTTGCAAAGCTTCAATGACCCAAAACAGCTTCGTTAACTAGAAGGAAGATCTTTTTTTTTTTTTGTCCTTCAATTTTCAAAGAGAGCGTTGTGTGGGCCTGCAAGTCTTCAAAGCCTATGGTCTGCGGTCCAAGAGCTAAAAACAGTCACAAACTTCACCACCAGATGGATGAAAACTTAAGGCTTATCTTGCTCTTATTTCTCCTTCAGCAGTCAAAAAAAAGAATCACTTTTAAAAGGGTTTATTGGTTGGAATTTTTCTCTGCCTGTAACTGGGAAGAAGCTGAGAAACCATGGCAAGATCACAGATTTAGACTAGCTACAGGGTTTACAGTCCTGAGAAATGTTCACAAAACCGAGTGATGTATCACTCAAACATGTAAATAAGTTTCCCATAGGGAGCTCTCAGACTCTGCCTCAGAGGAAGTGTTTTGCTTGAATAAGCACAGAACAGCTTTGTTGTTGCAGCTTTGTGGAGCCTGTCCCTTCAGGCTGCTAGTCCCAAAAGCTGTGCAAGTCCTGGCCAGGCTGGCTGAAGAGCAAGCAAATGTGTTCAGCTACAGGCACTGCCTCTCCAGTCCTGCCATTGCTCCTCTCCCAGCTCTGGTGCAGGCTGCTGCTGCTGCCCTTTACTAATAATAGACCACTTGTGGTTTTTTTCAGGGAAGGAACATAGTCCATGTGGGTTGTACACAGTGAGGGTGATTCTGAAGTGCATTTTTTGTGGGACTAAATTAAAATGATTCAGCTTTTGGCTTGCTTTGAAATTAGTGCAGTTGTGCTATGACAGTTGTGGATCTTTTTCTTACCAAAAATACAGTGTGAATTGTCCCTTAAAATGATGCCAATTCCTGCTTCTCTGCAGCAGCCTCCTTCCTGACACAGAACACTAGAACTTTTTTGCCATTATTTTTGACAACTCTTCCACCTATCCCCATGTCTTTAAAACAGGGATTTGGAGATCTTCTGTGCCACCATGAAGAACTAATTTAAAGCATAGAACATAAAATTTTAGATAAATTATTCTCAGAATAAATTATTTTTGGAATATTTTAGAAGATCTAGTTCAAGAGATCCAGAGAAAATAGTCACGAAATGGAATGAGAAGGAGGAGGAGGTGTAGGCATCAGAACAGCAGAAAAGACAGAACCAGGAGAGAGGGAACAGGAACTGGATGAAATCAGGATATAAAAGCTTATAAATCTCTTTATTTTAAGATACCAAAAAATACCAAGTCCTAAAATTTTATCTTTTCCTGGCAATGACCACACTGTTAAGAAGTTTGCCTTTTGGAGCAAAAAGGCTGGGTGTGCTCAGGGGCAGCATTCCAGCCTTGTGCTTGAGACCTCTTATCTTCTGTGCCCATTTCAAGCAAGTGCTATTACAAGCCACACATGGGCACACACACAAAAAACACTCAAGAAAATAGAAGTAGGCTTTGCTTGAGACAACAAAAACAGAGCAAGTTTTGCATGCAGATGGCCTTCTCCAGAATCTGGCTTTCAACACGTCGATGTGGCTGTGCATCTCTCTGAGTTACTGTGCCAAGCTGAGAATGGATGGCTGGCTGTTTTACTGCAGTTTTTGAAAGCAGTTTTCAGAGATTAGGACTATTTCGGAAAGCCAGGTTTTACAGTCTACTTTTAGAAGGTGCTTGAGATTAGCAAGTGACTTTCGCTACCCCAATATCTCCTTCAAAGATGACAGAGGTTAAAGGAAAATCAGTCATAAAGGAGAACTGAATTTGATTTCTTGTCACATTGTGCTTGTCTAGGGAAGTGTTTTTCAGAGGTTTGTCAGACTGATCTTCATAGCATTCATTCCAACAGTGAGAAGGGGCTGTGATCAAGGGAATAAACATACTTCAGAGTACAATACGTCTACACTGGCGTGTGTTTGGCATGTGGCCTCTTGCGTTGGTTGGAAAGAAGTGGGATCAGCAGGCAATAAAACAGGCAAATTCGTTTTGGTTGTATTTTTACTAATTATTTACTTTTTAACTTCTTATTTTCTTTCAAATTTTTTGTTCCCCTTGTTGACTTTCCAGTGTGCCAGGTTTACTTCCTGGTCTCAGACATTAGGCTCCCTCCCACAGTGGGAAATCATTCAGCCAGCATGGTAAATGTTGTGTGGCTGCTTTCACAGAAGAGTTAAAATGACTGCTGCTAGTACTAATCACAGTATTCCTGAATCAGTTTTATAAGGCAAGGTCTGGAGAAATGAGAAGAATCCTTTTTGCATGACAAAGTGCCATAACTCCACTGACACCCAAAAAGAGCAGTTACTTTGCTTAGCACTGACGGGGATCTCTCGTTTCCTTTAAGAATGGCTTTCCTTCTGACATTTGTATTTGCTTTCCACTAAGCAAAACTATTCTTTCTAACTTGGGTCACGTCCACTGAATCCAGTGATAGATGAGGGACCAAATCTCTGAAAGATGTGTCCCTTAAATGCTGCTAAGCAGCAAAAAGTTAATGCGTCCATCAGCAGTTATTCTCTTTCCCTTGCTCTATTCAATAGTGTACAGGAACTTCCCCAAACCTCACCTTTTTAACAATTTAATTGTGTTGTGACTTGTTATAGTAGAAAACTATAGAACAATAGTTTCAGAAAAGCAAGATCAGTAGGGAGAGACAACATCTTTTACTAGCCTTCCTGATATATTTGGAAAAATCAGATATGCTGCCGGGATCTGAGACTCTGCAGGTGACTCTGTGCTTTGAAAATGTTTTATATCTGTTCTGATGAATGAAATGTTTTATATCTTCTCCAAGCTTCACTTTCTCTGGCCACCAAAGCAACCACAATGCTGCTATCAAAAACCACACAGAGGATCATACTTTCACCCCAGTCTTCCAAAGGCCATTAAAAAATGTTATTATTGTATGTCCCTTAAGATGTTGGGAGTGAAGAAGAAATGTCTTTTATATCAGTGGGCAACACTTTCTGTCCAGCTCTTGTCTGGTGTTGGCCTTTGATCACTCCTTCTTCACATCAGTTGTGATTATCTCAGTGCTGAAGCCAGGCTGAATCCTCCCACTCACTTCTGGATATTCCCCCTGCTCCCCACACAACCTACCATCAGGCCAACAGCTTCTACTCTGTTTAGAAACACATTTCATAACCGTCAGCTTCTGGTATCAGCTTTTATAGACATGCAAAATAGCTTTCCTTCCCCCTGCATCCATATGCTGAGCTACCAGATTACAAAGATGCCCTTTTTTAAAGTTCTGATTTGTGAAGTCTCATTAAATGGAGAAGTAACTGCAAAGTGAGATTTAAAACAGTTGCCTCTCTTAAGCAGTGCTACATGGCTATGAAAATTGTTTTCTTTGACTACCCTACGTAGTGCCTGGTTGCGAATCTTAGGCCTAAAATTTACTTTTTAGTTACATTTAGTTCAATTCCCAAACTTTCAGGGAAATCTTTCAGCCTAACTTCTGCACCTTGGATCATATGCCTGACATATCGAAGAGAAACAGAAATCAAGAGAGAAAACAGAGGCTGAAGAAAGGCAGAATTTTGGCCAAGGTCAAAGGGAAGGTGGGAGCCAAGGCAGAGCTGTACCGTCTCAGCTCCAGGATGTGCACCAGGTGCTGTTCCTGAGCTCCCTCCCTTGTATTTTCTGGCAGCAATTTGCCATGGCTTCACAAGCAGGCTGCCTGGGCTCCTGCAGCCTGAGGATATTTGAAAAGCAGAATACGAGATCATGTGTTTTTCTCACTATAAACTGGATGTATAAAATTTGTGCTTGGGTTTGTATTTATTTGTGACCATTTTTCCAGGATGATATAATATATTAAATGCAAATGTTTATATTAATGCACTTCCATAGTTCCACTTAGGCCAGGAAGGTGAAGCATGTTTAACCAATCTGTTAGCTGCCTGTGGCTATTTTCCTAAGGGTTACCACAGTGGATTGTAATGCTCATTTAAATTCCAGCATCTTCCCATCTAGGACAGGCTGGCATTCCAGCTTCACTGGCCTCCTGCTCACACAAAAATCAAGCAGTGTATATAGGCCTGGCTATATTTGCACTTAACCTGGATACAGACCTGCTGCTGGAAGAGAGGTGTGCCACAACTTAGGATGGTTTGGGCCAGTTCTTTACCAGGCTATACCAGCAAGAATACACATAAAGCTTCTAGGTGTTTTGATCAGTATGGTTATAGCGATTCCAGAGCAAAAAAAGGATGCCAAAAAAATCCCACACAGGCACAAACTTACCAAAGCCAATATTTGTATTGTGGGTCAAACTTGATAGTCTTTCAAAATGTGTTGGTTAACAACTGATGAGCTGACACATCTGCTAAATATTTCATTTTTATTCAGAGAGCGAGCACTCAAAAATCTCAGTGTTGGATATGTTCATATTTCTTGTACTTCATTAGCCTTGTGCATGGACCCCCTGAGTTTTACTGTCTATCACAGTAACAGTAGTGCAAGATGCCTTATTCTTTCAAAAATGAACTGAGACTCTTTATTTCCTGGGCTTTCTTCAGTTTAAACATTCAAGTTTGTGCAGTTTTTTGCTGCATTTTTATGTCCTGAAGGAAAAGCAGGTAACATCTGTGAATGACATATTCTTTTACTGACCTTGTCTTCATCCCAAGTTGTGGATCTTTTTGACCAATTGACCCCCATATTGTCACATTTGGATTTCGTACATCAGCTTAGGGCAGAGACATGGCCCACATGAAGGCTGTCTCCAGGTAGAGTCATCTGTTTTCAGGCTGTAAGGTTTCAAAACTCAAAATGGTTTTATCTCTGAGTGCTCCTTGGATGCCATTTTGTGGTAGCTTTATAAAAGTATGACTCAGAGCCTGTAATTAATCCCTAAAGCGTTTCATTCTTTGACAAGTTTTACAACACATGGGACTTCACAATAATGGTGAAATCATTTCCAAAATGTCTGGATGAGTTCAGCTATAACATTTCTGCTGGGAATACAGCAACATGTTTATTTCTGTGCTCAGAAGAAGAAAAATACAATAAAGATGGATGTATTCCACCTTAAAGCACAGAACAAATTGTGAGATTCAAAAATACCTGTGCATACATATAAAGTTTATAATAGACTTCTGTGGTTAAATTTCCTCATGATTCGTTAAACAGGGAGAAGAGCTAGGAGAGTTTAATGATGACTTAATGGGAGAAGGCTATCGAATTTTTGGGACATTGTTCACAGAATTATCTACACTGTTTGAAGGTAACTATCCATATTGCTTTCCAAGACTGATTCATTGAGTGTAATTATTTCAGTGTAGGATTAGAATAAAGATTAATTTAGGTAATTTGCTGTCCAGGGCCAGTAGCAGATGCTTAGAAATGAGCACCAGCTTATGATTTCATAATACAGCTTAAGCCAAGATAAAAGCTCGCTGCTGCCAAGAGGGAAAGGTCCTGCCCTTCTTTTCAGCTTCTGCAGCCCCAGCTCCTGGCTTCATAAACCCCAGATTGCCTGTGCATTGCTGGTGCTCCTCCAGACACACAGTAAGCCAATTTACTGAAATGGCAGAAAGGTCACTTAAATAATAACAAAAAGAAGTGCTTTTGTCTTTGGTGAGTTGAGCTGGCTTGCCACATGATCCGTCAGGTCGCAGCGCCAGACGGAGGGGTCACGCACTTGGGATCAGTGGATGTGGGAGGAAAGAGCAGGGAAGGCTGGCCAGGAATGAAGGAAAGAACTAAGAAGGGGGGAGTGAGGGGGAGTAAGGCTTCCAAGCTGTGTCAGCAATGAGACATTTATTTGGCTAAACCATCTATTTTTGCCTGTTTGACACCTACTGGAAAATCCAGCTGGTCTTCCCAGAGCAGCATGTACAGTGGGTGGAAGAGCTCTGTCCTGAATGAAAATACCTCATTTACAATTTATGAAAAAGTCTGTATGGGGGCTGTGGGGGTTGTTTTAGTTTTTGCACATGTGCATTGCTTTACAGTCATTGTTGTTGAGTTTTATTGTCCATTTTATTGCTTGGTCAGTCGACATCATTCAATCCTTCTGCAGTGTTCACAGTAGCCAGAGCTGAAGGCCACACATGATCTCAGTATCCAGAAACCAATGCATCACCTGAAAACTCCATTATGTCACTTTTAACCTTTTTCATGGCATTTATTGATATGTTGAAGAATAAAGATCCCAGCACTGAACCTGAGAGGATAATGATAAGTGCCTTTCCACTGGGAAAACTGTGCCTAGTTCAGTGTTCTCTTTCCTACTTCTTAGACCATTATCAGTCCTTGAGGGAATCCTTCCTTCCAAACTGAAAAGGATGAAGAACTTTCAGAAAGGAGCACTGTTGCCGCCATTTTTGGAAGATAGCAAACTTGTAACTTGAGCACTGATTGTGTCCATGTGATGGATGTCATGGACGTCTTCCCTGCACAGAATGAATGGGGATACATAGATCATATAGATCATATTTACTATTCTTTCTCTTCTTCGGTGGGGATTTTCTTCTGTGATTTCCACCAGTAGCAGGGAGCTCTTGTTTAAGGTTGGTACCATACTGCCACCTTTCAGTCCTCTAGCACTTGGTCCGTGCTTAGCTATAGATCACAAGTCGTGGCAGCTCCATAGCTGAAGTGCTTTAAGCTCTTGAATAAATGTCATCTGATCTGGGTAGTTTTTCGCTGGTTCAGTTTCTCAATTTGCTCCAAGTCATCCACTATTGATTTATTAAGCTGAGGCAGTTCTTCCTGGTGAAGAATGTCTCCATTGTAGGAAATTCATGGACAGTTTTAGGGCCATTAGATGCTTCTGAAAATCTCTGAAGTTCTTTTGTAGCTTAGCAATATGTCCAATCACAAACATTAAATACATAGCCATTGTGGTAAGCAAAAAAAAAAATAAAAAATAAAATACCTGTGAATTGTTTTATTGTGCATGTGTGAAGGAAGAACTTGGAAATAGTGGAGATCAACAGGGGCATGTGCTAGGCATGCCCAGGAACCTGGGCTGGTAACACTGCAGCCTGACATCTACGAGCAGCTGAGCAGCAGGAAGCAGCCTGACTTGCAGCCTGACCTTCCTGAGCCGGGGGGCATCTCCCATCTGGGGAGAGAAGTCAAGAAGGTAGTGCTGGTGGGACAGTAGAAGGGCATGAAACAACAAGTTGGTTCTTAAATAGAAGCCACCCTGCAGACCCTCTCTGGGGTGTTGTTTGCTCTGTCCCACCCCTGACAGGCATGAGTCAGGTCACTGCCTCTTTTCTCCCTTTTTTTTTTTTTCCATGTATTCTATAACAAGAAGTTGAGGCTTCATTTTGCCCTCTAATGTTCTGTGTCTTGATATACACTTTGATCATGTTTTAAAGTGTTGTTTTTCATAGAATCCTCATAGAATCACAGAATGGTGTAGGTTGAAAGGCATCTTAAAGATTACCTAGTTCCAACCTCTCACCATGTTTTTTTGGTTTTTTTCCTGAACTGCAAAATCTAACAGAATATAGACAAAAGTTTAGTATAATGGCCTGGCTTTTTTATTAAGTTTTCCCTTTACAGGATGGTTATGAGACAGTTCAAAATATGACAATTAGATTACCTACCTAGTAATTTATTTATTTTTTTAAATTAACCTGAAATTTGGGCCCTAAATGCTTATTTGGATTTACAACAAGGCTACATGACATGAAAGTGATGCACATATACCAGCTTCTGTTGCCTTTCAGCCTTTTTACTGTAACTCAAAGCCCTTTTCTTGTACTTTAACAGACAGATGCTCTTTTGTTTTACCCATTTCTGAAATCAGAACAGGAACTATTTCATTACTCCCTCTAGCCTAGGTCATGTGCTGTGAGCAGTCAGCTGTCCAGATATTCAGCATGCTGAGGAAGGTAGGATGCAATAACTGGACAGACAATTTCAGGGCAAGGAGACTTGTACCCCTTGTCTTTGAGCTGCTGTTCCCAAGGCTGGCAGGAGCCTTTCTTAGATTGATGGTGGGTACTGAGGCAGCCTCTCAGCATCAGTTATTTTTTTCTGATAAAGCTAAACAGGAATGTCACTTTGATTTGTTAGTTAATCATCAGCATTCCACTTCTTTTTCCTTGGAACTTTTTTGAGCCTTGGTTCCTACTGACTTACAGAAACTGCTTACTCACTGGTTTCTCTCTTCGATTTCCTCCAGTCAGGAACATAACGAATATTGGCCAACGCTGTTGTGACAGTATTGCAGATACCACCAGATATTGCCAAACTGCCACACCATATATTAAGGTTTCATTGTGGAAACCAGAATTTGATGAGAATAGCACTCTCACAGTGGGAATGATTGGTCATTGGAATGATCTATCTGTTGTTTGGAGTGGATACCCTGTAAACCAGAAATATTAAAATCAGGGTCACAGAGATTATTGTAAGGATGTACTTGCTTCAGCCTCAACAAAAACTGTTACAGAAGAGAGTGATGGTAGGAATCAGATGATATTATGACAGTTTTCTCTTTTTTTTCTTTTCTTAAAACTATATAAATTCTATCTCTTGGACTAGAAGTGTCTTCTTTCTGAAATATTTCCCAGTTTACATTTTTATTATCTTTCTTCACATCATCACTAGAATAGTAATAGAATAAGTAAGCAAAAGTTTTGGGCTTTTATTTCTGGAGCACAGTCAGCATCCCCTGTCTTTTTTCATCTCCTTTTGGTCATCACTGAGGACAGATATATTCCTCTGCTTCTCTCTAGGTATGTGCTGAGCTCAGAAATTCCACATCTCATAGCTGTCCCTAGAGAGAATTGTCATATGCCAAAGTCCACAGGGGAAAGGACTGGATTTTTACTGTGTTGGGTATTTTTAATATCTAGCAGGATTGGTAGAAAGGGTAGCAAAGCAAACAAAATTAGTGTGAACCTCAAGGTGGAAATAACTCATCCAGCAGACTGAACATCTTTGCTATTAGAGTTTTCTTCCTCTTCAAGTCTGTTTCATTTGAAGCCAAAGATGCTCAAATTCAAACGCTCAGACAGTTTTACAAATGAATCTATGGCTCCTTCTGTGATGCACTGAAGGAATTGCTACTCCCAGTTCAATTCCTAGGGAAAAAGTACACATTGCCTGCTCTCAAAACTGGTTGTCCCCCTTACCTTTGATCTCTCCCAACTCACTCAGCTCTTGCTGTTCCATGGAAAGCTTTGCTTTCACTCTGAAAACTGATCTTTATGATTGTTTAAATTATGTACTTAAATGAACAAGATACTGCTTTTGTACTTGTTCTGTGTTTCTCATACAATTAAATAAATCCTTTTCCATTAATTCTATGATTCCAGTGATCAGCCCTTTGCCTTCCAGAGTAAGGCAGTTCCTGGAAGGCAGCACACAGCATGGCAAACACCACCTTGGTGTATTAGCTTGATCCTAGCTCACGCAAACTTCTTACCAGGTTTTGGAAAGAATTGTGGTTTTCAGTGGTCATCATCACTTGATTGCTCTAATTAAGATTATATCCCTAAAACTTTACTGTTTCAATCAAGTTTTCCTGCTCAGAATGCAAGATTTAATCACCATGTTCAGTGTTAAAGAACATGTTGACTCCCTCCCTTTTAGTCCAGGAAACTAATCATAGGTTGTGTCAGCCTAAAGTTCCAGTGGCAATGAGTGGTTTTTCACATGAATAAAAAATGAAGAAGTGTGTGCTTGCACGTTTTCAAGCAGGTGGTTTCCAACAGCCTCGGTCTCTAAACAGCTGTTTTCTCTGTTCCCTTCTCGTGGCTTCTGCAGCAAACATGTTATTCAGAAGATTAAGATTTTGATGAGGGAAAATGGAAAGTCCCCAAACCATTCTCTTCCTGCAGCCTGTATGGCTGGCTGAGAAGCATAAGATGTGCCTACTCGACAGCTTAGTGGAAAGGGGTAGAGCCAGCCAATTTATTTTCCTGTGACAGCTGAAAACCTTTAGTTTCTCTCCCTTTCATGCCTTCCTTGTCTCTGCTTCTGATTGCAGGGGTCACTGCAAACTAGTTCCACGTGGTTGCAAACAGCTGTGCTGTTAATTACTTTACTGGCCATCAAAGACCCCAGGCAGGTAACATTTTTGCTTGATTTCCCATCTCTTCTTTATGTTCCTCCTTATCCCTGAAGTGAGAACCAACAACTTTCCTAATGCAAGAGGTGGATGCTTCAAATAATAATGTATTTAATTGCAGAGGAATGTTTGAAGGGAAACAAACTGCGCTGTTCTCAGACATGCTTTGGTACTTCTTTTCGAATTACAGCCTGCAGGAAGGCACTACTTCATCTACTGCCTCTACAAAGCACCATAGTCACAGGGTGGGATCACTCTGTCCCCTGGAATTGTCTGGTTTGTGTTGATTATTGTCTTCCATCTCCTTTTAGAAAGCCACATTTTATAGGGTTATACAGTAATAAAGTCAAATATTATAGGCTTGTTATAGGGAGAAGTTCATGAATTATAGAAGATATATGATATAAAAGCAGGTATAAACCAAGATTATTACTGTGAGGCATTCATTCATTCGAATGGTTCTCACAAAGTATGGTAATGTCAGAGATTGCACTAAACACACCTTCATTGTGTGGGTTATCCAAACATCACCTTAATTTCCTCCCCAGTTCTACTATTTAGGTAAAAAAATCTTGTACCAATGAACAAATACATCCTCTCCAGTAGAGTAGTGGGTGGCTACCCTTGGCCTCCTGGTGGAAGATATCCAGAAACCAGTTAAGGAAACAACAAGGACTTAATTCTCCAGTATTGTTCCTATGAATCCCCTACATTTATCAGTAAATAACTGAGACTATTAACTTAGAGTGGCACCCTACTTCTTCTGATACTTTTTAAGGCAAATATCTTTCCAAACAAGAAAAAAAAGGACCACTGAGGAACTCATCAGAACCTCCTGGTATCTCCATGCCCTGCTGAAATAGAGTTAACCTTTTCCACAAGTGATAAAAGGGAAATGAAATTATGTTTGCTGACAATGAGTTGAATTTCTTAACAAGACTGTTTAAATTTAACTTTGATTGCACTGAGAAAGATGGTGATAAAGCTTCTGGCAAAATGCATTAGTAATAAATGTTGCTAGAAGTACAGCAAAACATAGGAATAAATTGTCTGGTTTTCTGGTGTGCCTGTTACCAATACCTTTTAATAATACATTAGAGCTAGATAAACATCTGTCCTCTGTGGGGCAGGCCAGTAGATCTTGCCTTAGGGCAAATGAATAAACTGGTTATTAGATTGAGGTCCCTCGCAGCCCTAATTTTCTGTGATTGCTCACCATCCCAAGGAAAAGGCTTCTGCTCTTGTCACCCGGGATACGAATGATCAAGGTACTTGGTGCTGTCCTAGATGCCTGGAGCCTTGTTATGTGCCCACATAACGAGTGAGGCAGTGGGGAGGTGAACATTGCTTCTGCCTTGCTGATTGTTCTGACTGACACTATTTTACCCATTGCAAACCTGCCCACAGCAGTGGTCTGAGCCCAGGCTGTGGTGTGGAGTGTTTTCAACAGGCAAGGGAGCTGGGAAGGCAGGAATTCTGTGGGACACCTGTAGAAGCAATTTCACAATGTTTGTTCTGTGGAAGAAAGCCACAAACTTGGGAGAATACATCTGCAGGTGTTGCATCCTGCTGCAATGCTTATTTCTCTGGCTGGCAAGACAGGAGCATTCAGAGATTTAAATTATGTTTTGAATTCACTTTGAGGGAGTTGCCAGAAAGTCCAAGAAAATCTGCTCCTTTCCTGTTTAAAAAACTACATAGTCTGTGGAATGTAAAACCACTGGAAAGGAAAAGGAGTCCTCTAAACAGTTAAAATGTTAAGCAAGTTATGTTTTCATAGGATGTTATTTTGTCTTCTATTTTAAAATTACTGATTTTTTTATTCCCTATACATGCTGGGTAGGCCTCATAAAAGCTTCTTAAGCACATGAAATATTTTACTTACATAATTTCTGAGATGAAAAATGGATAGATGCTGTTAGCAGCTGATAAAGAACATCTCACTTAAGGTTCATTTATATTGTTTGTGTCATCCCAATAAATTGCTTGGCACTTGCTTTAAAGATTGTGCTGGAAGTCAAACTAGGTGTAAGTGTAGCAGTAATGGAAAATCATGTTTTACTGTTACCTAAAACTTTGCATGGCAAGGAATCTACAGCTGGAGGGGCTCAAACTAGAAACTTCTTCAGGAAATTCTTTTAAATGGAACTTATTTGTGAAAGAAGTGGAATCAAATGAAAATTCATCTTTAAAGTGGTAAGTTTCTTTAGTCTTTAAAATAAAATTGTAGGGTCCAAGATGATTCACGACATAAATAAATTAGGATAGCAAATATTATATTAATTCCTTACATTTACATAGGGCTATTCATCTGGGAAAACAGCATCCTTTGTTGATTTACATCCTACTCTTTTTGCATATGTACCAGACTCCTAAAATAAATAGGAGATCCAATGTGTTTTTACCACTACAGAAAAGGGTTAGGAAGGCAAAGAACTGCCAGGAAAAAAATCATAGGTACATAGAATTATCAATGGAAATGTTTTCTTAGGCCTAACCGAGACCAGACCATGTAGGGTTTGGAGAGCTGTAAGTTATTTAAATATCCTGACCGGCTCCCAGGTAAATAAGATTTGTCTGTTTCTATACTTTTATTCACAGCTGGGCAGGCTTTGTCATAGTGGGGTAAATCATGAGTGTGAGGAGTTTGTGGAAGTACCTCCGAGGAGCAAATTCCAGGAGAGAGCACCCAAGGGTTAGCAGGTACAGCTTCCAGTCCCAATGGGCCTATTTTCAAGAACAGGAAGACTTTAGAGACAAAACATTCCTCAGTGTTGGTTTTGGGGTTTACTGTAGAAGAATGTTATCAGACTGTCAGAGAAAGGAGAGTAAGGTATGTTGGCTGATGTGTATTCCCTGCTGCTGTGGGTGAACCAAGCACAACTCCAACCTTCTATGCCAGCTTCTTTTCTGCTTTACAGAAACCACCTCTGACTAGAAAAACAAGGAAATGGTTGAGGTTTGAAGTTTCTCTCTGCTCTGCTTCCCTTTCACTTTGCCATTCTGGTAACTGCACACACTGAAGAGACCATACATCCCGCCAAAGAAAGCCGGGAATTATCCTGATAGCAGTGCTGAGACAGCATCTCTAGGGGCACCAGTAGAGGAGTAGAATCAACAAAGAATTATGATGGAGTGGATAGGCTTTCTCTCCTTAAATCTCATTTTACTAAGTGCTTTAGCAAACACTAAACTTAAATATGAAATATCTCCTTGAAACCAATGTGGAATCCCAAAATGGGACCTTTGTCAACAGACCTATGTAAGAAAGCTTTCCAGAAGGTGCAAGTAAGATACCTCATGCAGTAAAACACAGGAGCTGGTAGCTTTTGGCCTTCAGAGGGGAATAACTTACAGTCAGTGCATGAGTCATGGAGACAGGCAGATACAAATACTCTTGTCAGCTCCCTGAGAGATCAGCATTCCCATCAGGCCACCACCCTGCTACATCTTGTACACATTCTTAGCTCAAAGCAGATAAATAGGTCATTTGGGAAAAATGGACTCTGAAGAATTACAAAACATAGTAAAGGAAATGCAGTGTTACACTGTTAATTTTCTGATTGCTTTCAAAGATACTGCTCAAAAGTTTGAGTTTACCTTTAAGTATGTTGCGTCTATTTCAAAGTAGAAATTCTAAGGTAATGTAATTGCAATCTTGTGAAGGGTTGCACACCCTTTTACAGACAGCTGAGTGTAGAGAGCCATTCAGGACAAGAATTGCCTGCTCTTCCTGTTGTTCTCTGAAAGGAAGTCTTTTTGGCTTCTCAGAGTGAAGCCCAATGTTCCTGCCAATGTAGACAGCAGAGAGAAGGAAAGGAGAAAGACTGATGGAGTAGTCTTTTGTGAATTTATCATATTGTTTCTGTAATCTGCATGTACCTTTGACCTTGTGAGCTTCCAAAGGCAGAGATTTCTACACTGCAGTATGAAGTTCTTCCTTTCTTTGTGTTGTCAAGAGAAAGAAATTCCTTTAAGGCCTTATGATAATATTCATGCAGCTCTCCTGTTCACAGCTGTTGTTCAATGACAGGTGGAATCAGACATTTGGACATGGCCAGTGGTGAATAGTGACTCATCCTACCTGGTTACCTGAGTTATGTGTCTGTGAACAACCGAATTATAATACACACAGGGAAGAGAAACTGAGGTAAAGTGGAGCAGTACAGTCCCAGGCAGGGGAAAAGAGTAAAGAAATTGCTAAAACAAAAGCAATTATTTCTCCAGAGTTTTAGCTCCCAGAATCTTTTGTCTGAGTCTGGTTTCCAAACTTCTCAGACATTGTTCTGTTATTCCTGCTTAGGTCCCATCATCTGTGCCTAGAGCTGATCAAACAGTCTTTGACTGTCAGCAGAAGCAGCCAGATGCTCCCACCTCTGCTCTGTTTGCAGGTTACAAGGAGCACTGGGAAATGCTCCAAGCTAAAATCATGACAACACTAACAATAATCCCAGCGCATACCTTCCAGATGATTTTATGGGAACCAGCACTTCACGAACGTCAGTAGCACTCAGTATCTTGCCTTTCTTCACCACTGCTGCTTCTGCCTTAGGACACAGGACTACTTTTTCCTGTCTAATGAAAGGCAATCACACCAGCAGCTCTTTTAAGATGAGAGAAATGGTGGCTAAGTTAGAGTAGTCACCATGGTGTCACCAGAGTTGTAGACTTGCTTGGAAGAAGTGTCTAGCTCAGATCACTGAAATATCTGTTTCCCATTTAACATTATATACATAGTATTCACTTGCACATGTATGGTCTGTGAGATATTGCAGCACTTCTAAGTCAGGTTAAGAATTCCATAAGGAACGCACTGGAGTTTATCCTCTGGGATTTCTTCTCAGCACTTTACAGCTGCTGTAAGTAAAACAGTACACACAACTAACAAGTTACACATGGAACTTGAGTTAAGATGTTGTCTTGCTCTTTTCAGTTTTCTCTTTTTCTTTTGCTGTTCATATTTCTAGAACCTAGAGAGAGAAAATGAGATCTCTGTCAAGAAAAGCCGAATGCTGCCTCTCTTCCAATTTCTCTGTTCTTCAGGGGAAATGAACTGACACTGCAATCAGTCAATATCTAACAAAAGTAAGGTACAGTAACATGACAACAACATTCGTGCTGTGGAATTTGCTATTAAATCCCTTGGGTATCATGCAGATTATCTTAGACAGGTTGGCTTCCATTCCCATTCTTCCTGTTTATCATATTTGTCCTAGAAATATTGTTCTGAAATTTACTCTTATACAACTGATCACGAGAAATGAGCTTGACTTTTGCAGGCTTAATATTACTGATATTTCCCCCTCCTCCTCCTTTATAAACTTTATTTCTTTAAGGGATCTAGTTGACTTTTCACACTCCTCAAAAAACGTGTGGCTATTTCCCGAATGAAATAACCAGGGCTTACCTCTCTGATAATGGCAAAATCAAACTAAATTTTAAAAAGCCTGGACTTCTGGTTACCCTTAAAGAAAGCTTTCTCTGTACCACATTCATATGCTATTCGTGGAGGGTAGTAGAGAAGTGGCAGTGAAAACCCACAGCATCCTTAAGAATCCTTGACTGCAGTTAAACTCCAGGAAAAGTTTCTCATTGACTTTCTCTGAACCAATAATCTTCCAGTCTCATCAATGTTCATTTGTCTTTGCTGTACTGTCTGTAAAGAGAGGTGAATTTTCCAGACTTACCTGAGCCTGAGCCATGTAGAAGTTACTGTCTCTTTGAAATATGTTCTGACAGACATGAATCCTAATCAGGCACAGATGATTTTTCATTCACTGACGACTTGAACCAAAAAGCAAGAGGTGACAAAGCTCAATCCTGCTAATCTTCTTTCCTCACTTTGCCAAACTTAATCAGCAATTGCTGGCACTGACCTTTCTTTCCTTGACATCAAGAAAAGGATGCTCCTACTGAATTAATCACTTCCAGCCTGGTGAGGAGGCCTACACTTCTAGTCAAGTGTGGGATGCAGATAAGGACATGCATTCCTGCTAATGATCAAACACAGGTGACCCCACTGACACCATTTGTGAGGTGGACAAAACCCAGCAATTGAAATGCTGAAGTAGAAATAAAGTGATTGTTACACTTGTGTAGATCTTTCCCATCACCTCAGGGAAAGGGGAAAAAAATTTGCAGATGGATACAGAATGAAATTACATTCTGGACATTATGGGACTTCATTTTGTCAGGCACTTTTTCAAGCCTAAATGGAATGTGTGGATTTTTTTGCCAATTAACTAATACAGGACTTGGCCCTGTCGTGTGTGATGTGATGGATCCAGAAGAGCAGTGTGCACTAACGTGTCACACACTGGCCACACAAAGCCCTTCTGATCTGCAACAAGGAACTGCTGGTGATGGAAGAAACCTCTTGTGATACACAGTATGAAGATGTTATGATGTAAGCTTATAATTGGAGTTAGTCTTGCTTTCTGAAAAAGATATTTAGAACAACATATAAAACCTGGAATTCTGACATTCCTCCTTTATCCGTAAGAGATTCATTCTGAAGTAAACGTGAAGATATCTCATTACTCTTGCCCTGGATGTCTGGCAGCTGCCTAAAAGACCACAAGAGGTTGTGATTAGGGAAGTAACAAGGGTGGAAAGAGAGCTGAAACACATTTGAAATATATTTGCAATCAAGAGGGAGCAAAATGTCCCTCAAAGATGGAAATGAAGATACTGGGATAATATTTCTTTTAAGAGAAACGGTACTTTCATGAATTTGTATGTGAGTTCTGCACAGATGCTCTCTCCATATTCACCCTCCACAAAAGATATAAAACCAAGCTGAATCGGGAGATTTAACTTTATTCTCAGTGTAAGTAGGTTTGTTTTTCTCCTTAAAATGTGTCTTCAGCTCTGTAAACAAAATGTTGACATTCTGACTTCATAGTGATAAAATATCTAAATAAAGACTTCTTGCAGGAAAAAAACCTGAGAAGATAGCAAGCCAAGGCACATTAGTATTAGTATTAGCATTAGTATTATTCTACCAATTAGAAAACATTGCCCTTTAAATTCCCACTTTTTTTGGTAGGTATTGTTGCCATGATCCAGGAAAAGTCTTCCTGAAAAGTACTCCTTGTAACCATTCCACCCAGGATCAAGGTAGACAAGGCTGCCACTGACTGCAGGAGTGATCCTCATGGATGCATCACGGTTCTGCCAGGTCCAGACATCTTTTGTGGGATCTCATTTAAGCTGTTTACAGCATAGGCACTTATGTCTGGGCTCTTTATCTAACCACCCTGAGAGGGCAAGGGAGAGAAAAAGGCACTGACTAATTCACTTTAACTCAAGGGGACACTTAAGGTGATCAAGACTATCTGCTCACTAAAACCATCAAATTCTGTCCAGCAAGCACAAAAAGAGTCCAGGAGGAATACCTGGCAGGCATTTAGACCTTAGCAAAATTAATCTCACCCTTCACTTCAGCAGGTGTTGCATAAATTAATAGATCACAGACACGGGAATAATCAGATCATGTCCCCCATATGCCTCCAAATATGCTTGTGTGACAAAACAGTGAAAATATTATTCCATCACTCCAGTAGCTCTCTGCATTTACACCAAAAAGCCCCCATCTGCTGATGCAGCCATAAAACAGCTTACTACTGCTGCAGAGGGAGGTCAACATTGCTGGGTGTTTGCTGGCCACTGTATTCTTCGTTTGTGGCAACAAATCAAATGGAACACAGAAACCCAACAGGCTTTTTTGGCTTGCAGTCAAACTGTGAAATGGTCCCATCAGCTGGGCTGTAGCCAGCACTGTTTCTCATGTCAGGTATCCAGGGAAGAAATCAGTCAAGCCTGCAATTTCTGTCTTTCCTATTCCCACCCTCTCAGACTAAGCCAAGCATTTTAAATTCATCACTCTCCTTAGCCACCTTTCCTGCCCTGCTTGTGTTTTTCTCCCCATATAAATATATACACATATGTCCTTTGTCAAACGTAGCAATCTGAGTGTTATTACCATAGAAATTACATCAAGAACTATATAAAAAAGCCATTTCCTTTACCCTCTCCTATGGTCCAACTGCTTTAATAAACAGAAAAATCATTCCTTGCACACATCATTACTGTTGAAAAGATTAAAACAGTCTGGCTATCATAAAGGAAAATAGCAACCCACACACAGAGGAGCAACTTCTGCATGTAACCATCCAACCCAAATTCCAGGACATGGCACCTCCTTGGTAAGAAATGTCTCAGGATGCTGCTTCCCTCCCTCTGCCCAAGCAGCCCTGGAGGTGCTGAAGAAAGAGGAAGAAAAGGCAAAAAGATGTAATTAAAAACCAGCTAAACAAAAAACAGTGGGGGAAGCTCTCTGCCTGCAACCTGCCTGTAGCCCAGGAAAATCAATCAGTCTCTAAAATGATTTCCAGAATAGGAGAAGAGGCTGGGAAGGGCCAATAATTCAGTGTCTGAGCCATTCTTTAGTTCAGCTGTGCCTATGTTATTGCACATAAGAATGTGTTAGGATTTGCACTGAGGAGTGCTAGTTTATTATCCCAAAAAATGTGTTGGACAGCTTCATCACACAGACAACAGATTCATGCCTACTTTTTGTGAGGCAAGTTTTAAGAGCAGCTTATTTCTTTCTGTACTTTTGATGAAAACGCATTTAGGCTGTTTTGTCTTAACTTGGGTCTTATTTGATAGGTTCTCTGTCCTAATTGTGGCATTTCACTGCCCATAAAATTGTACTTAGGGAAGAGCTCTTACAAACATTGCATGGTAACCATCCCTGGATTGTTCAGCGCTCAGTACAGAGTGGTCGCTTTCCTGATTGAGGCCTCAGTGCTCTATTACTGTGCAAATTATGTTAGAATGAAAATAGGAAATGGGAAAAGTGTTTCTCGTTGATTATGAAGTTGAAGCTGTTTTATAAGCAATATAGGATAGTTTACCTTGTGACTCATGCAGCTACACAATTCAATAACACCTATCTTATCCATAACGCTAGAATCAAGTCACTGTTTTTCTTGAGGCTGCTGCATCTTTGTGTGCATCCACATTGCAGTGGAAACACTCATTTGCTAAAATAACCCTAGGTGTGTCATCCAGAGCTATGTCCTTGGCAATCTCATGTTACTGTTGAAAGCTCTGAGTCTCCTCTGGCCGTCTTTGATTTCGCTCTGTGTGTCCCTCAGCTTCCAGGGAGGTTGCTGGCAAACCAGCTCCAGCTGCACTATCCAGACACCCCAGGCTGCACACAGAGGGCTCTTCAGGTCTGCACATTGGACCTTTGCTGGCCCAAGTCAAAGCCACACAGGTACCACTTGTTGGGAACTCTGTCGTGTCCCTTTTTCTCTTCTTCACTTCTTAAAAGCAGTAAGATAGTATACAGAGATGGAAATTTTCTTCTGACCTCATTTGGATATCAAGGCCAGCCCTCATATCCTCAGGGAATAGACAAGTATGTGGGCTGAACATGCTGCTTGACACAATTTGTCTTAACAAAAACACTCGACTCGTAAAAGTAAACACTTGCAAGAAACTGTGCCAGCTATAATTCCATCACTCCACTGGCCCTATTAAGCACTTTATTTTAAAAAGTTGAGTTGTCTCTCATTACTGCACAGAGCTTTGTTTTTAGAACTCATGCTACTGTCCCAGTGTAGTCACAAAACCTTCAGTGTTAGGAAACCCAACTCTCACTGTCTTGGGATAGGCTAGGCCTAGTTAGGCCGGGCTGGAAGGGAAGTCACAAGGCCCCTTGATGGAGTTTGTAGCTTCTTTTGACTTGGAGCTTTGAGGGCTTCTATTTTCAGCGTGGTGGTAACTTGACAACTTTTTCAGTATTTAGAATGGTTTTGGGAAATGAAGATGTGCCACAAAGCTGAAGCTGGAGGCTTTGTTCCTCTGATGAACCATCCAATTTGTTTACTCCCTTTTAATTGCAGAGTCTCTTATTGTGGGTGAGGTTGTCTATGTCAGAAAGGATGTGATTTAAATTTTATATCCCAGGGTAAATAGCAATTACTTCAGAGACAATAACTACACAAAGCTGTGTTTTCACCGCTCTGCAAGTGTAATTATGCCAGACTGATACGAGAAACAGGCACAAGAATTGGATCATTCAGAATTTAAGGTGATTGTTCGTCACCAAAATGGTGAAAACCACCACTGATTATGATAAAAGATGTTCAATATTCGTGCTTCCAGAGGAGGGAAAAATATTTTCCAAGGAGCTATTTCTGGGGCAATGATAATTTTTCCGTCAATAATGCTTTGAATAATACTTCTATACAGTTCTTTGTGTTAAAGTTGTTTAAACACCTTATATTTCTATATGAACATTTTTAAACTTTTAAAATACAGCTTACGCACTGAATTTCCTAGGTCTAAGGAGAATGACAACAATAATACAATGATTTATTTCTCAGCTCTTGGGTACCAGCCCACACATTCAGTTCTAAATGAAATGTTCTTCCTTTATTTTTTAAATATAAAATGTTCATATTTGAGCACCCAGAAAAACTCCATTAGGTAAGACTACACTATGTAAAGCGGGTCAAAAGAGCCCATATGCCAGAGAACTCTGTGCTTTAAAAACTTCACTGCTCCTACTGTAGTTCTACCTTATGCAACCAAATACCAGTTACATGAAAAATTCTGATAACGTTGCAAAAGCTGCCAGAGCTCTGAGATGAGCTTTTGTACCAGTAACAATGAACAACACTGACAATGAGCAACACTTTTTTTTCTGTTAGAGAAAAAAGAGCAACTCAGCACAGCTAACTTTGGAAAGAACAAGCTGCCGCTGTGCTCATCTTGGAGCAATTTAAAGGTGCTTATGAGCTCACTCTGCCCTGGTCTAGGAGAAGCACACAGGAAAGAACTTTATGATCCTTGTTTCTTAAGGTCTGCCTGAATTTGTTCCACTTAGAAGACAGAGGGGAAATGTGGTCTGAAAGGTCACCAATAGCAGAGTAATGACCTGTAGAGGGATGGTGAAGTTTTGTTATGGAGAAATCTCAGCATATCGGCAAATGATTCACTACTAAATTGATGTAGTCTTACCTTCAGCCTCTGCAAGAGCTGAGGACAGGGCAGAATGCATCTGGAAATGGTAACTCATCATCATGTCTAACACTTGGAGTGGTTGCCTGTTACCTGGAAATTTTTCTGTTTAAACCTATGGAGTTTGGGTGAAAACTTTCAAGTTCCTCCCAAGACTCTCCCTCTGGATTTCCTTCCATTGATGTCCACAGGACAGGTTTTCCCTGCCTTTCTCCTGTCCCGCTGCTCTGACACGTGTTTTGTTGGACCCTGAGCCCTGCTACAAACTTGAGGTGCTAAGAAAAATAAACAATGAAAGAAGCATTAAAATAAAAGAGCTTTGAACTCCTTTTTAAAACTGTTTGATATGCAGAGGCCTCCCATTGTATAACTAACTCACAGGATAAATTCTGCAGAACTCCAGAGGCTTCACCCAGGAGAACCACCCAGAGCAGTCCAGCACAGACTGTAGCACAGAGCATCACTGCATGCACACAGCTGTTTGGGTTTTTCTGCACCTGCTCACTCCAGCAGACTCTGGGTTTGTTTACTGCAGAGCAGGATGGACAAATTGCTGGGCTGAAACGTGTGACTGAGATATGGATCAGCATCTCCTGACTGCTCGTCTGCAAGGAGGAGGTATTGTCACTAACAGTGAGATATCACTTTGGTCTTCACGGACTTCACCCTTTGTACTAGAGGGAGTTTGCTCAAGCAGGCTTGGAAATGGCTAGTGCAACAAGGCAGTACTCTTTCACATCCCAAAAGTAAGAAAGAGAGAAAGAAAGGGTTATGATTGTGTATCCTCCAAATTTAAGCCCAGTTTGTGAAATTACCGTAATGCCTTGGATATGCTGGGCTGCATCTGCTAATTGTTCTCAATTCTACTGCCTCTAAGTAACCGTGCCTTGGTCTGTGGCTCATCTGTTGTACCTTTGTTAGCAGTCTTGCTGGATCTGTGGCACAATTCACACTTACATCGGCCTATTCACAATTTTCTCCGTGTTTCCCAGTGCTGCTACTTTCATCTTTCGTTACGTTGATACAGTAATGATTGCTGCAGTTCAAAGTCCTGAGCGCTCTTTCTCTTCTTTCAGTCAGACTATCACTCAATTTTTAGGTAGGACAGTAGCAGAGATTAAAATGAAATTATTTTTAAAGCTCATTGATGGAACCAGGCTGTATCCCATCTCCTTTTGGAAGCAGAAGCATAAAGATTATACAATTAAATATTCCAGAAACACATAGAAAAAGTCTTCCTTAGCTTTTGTACTCCTTTTGTGTGACTTCTTCTCTCTTTCCAGCAGATTAATAACTGAAATAGACACCCACAAAATCTTAGCTCCATGACATGGGAAGCTCTTCATCTACACCAACTGAGACCTCAGTGAAGCTATTCATTCTCGCTTGTGGCTTTGTAGAGAGACGTCACTCTCAGTCAGAATCCTTGTCTTTGTGAATAGCAACATGTGAGGTAACTCACATTTGATTTTCCCCCTGTTACTTTGCTGCAGGCCCTCAGCCCAGCTTCCTCCTCTGCTGGTACTTCCCTGGCAGTTCACAGGTTTGTCTCCATCAGCACAGAGCTGTACGTTACTGTCAGGCCAAGATGGATAGCTCTGAGAAATCATTTTACAGAGCTCTTAAATAATTTCAAATCATGTGAAAGGATGAAAAACAATTTCAAACCATGACAGACTTTCTTGGTTTTCTGCAAGTAGACTACCTAGCAAATTTTCCTTGTAGGAGTGTTTCCAGTCTCAACAGAGGATGTCTCCAGCACCCGAGATCATCGAGAGCACCCGTCTGTTCTCAGTGTCTGGATTTGCAAAAAGCTTCTTGGGAAGCAGGTCAGAAACCGCCAAAAAATCCGTGTTTTCCAAAATCATGCAGCAAGTTATATATGCTAGAGAGCAATCAAGCCACCAGCTGGTGGTAGATGGCCTCCCAAATTCCTGAACCCACAGTGACTGCTGTTTTATACAATGCTCCCAGGCACTGTGCTTGCTTCCCGCTCTCTTCCCTTGTTTTTCTTCCCTGGAGGCTGCTGCTGAGTCCAAAAGAGCAACTGTCTTGTGTGCAGAAACAACATGCTTGTTTCATGGAAACTGTGTCCATGCTGAAGATAAATACTCCACTTAGTGATTTTGCCAGATCAAGACCAAAACACCGAACGCCTTCAAGATCATCATTGTCCTTGTGTAATCCATATGATTGCTGATTAAATCAAGAGTATATTGCAATTATAACAAAGATTAAAATCTTTGATTTTGCACAAGGAAAGGTGGGAGCTGAACCAGTATATAATAAGCAATGAGGAGTCAGGAATTTCCCTTGGGACGAAATGCACGGTTCTAAGAATATCCTTGAAAATTCTGACTTTCAGTTCCAGATTATACATCTCCATGAAGCGTAAGTGCTGCCTGTCAACACCACAGAGCCAGGAGAAATCCTGTTTTCCCTCCTATCCTATTACTCAGCACTGGGTTAGTCATAACTGCCCAAAATAAATGTAACTTTATAACATAAGACCTTCACTATGTCTTGCTATCCATCTCTCTGGATTATTTAATTATTTCCTTTTCTACCTTAGTTGTCCTTCTTTCAGCTTACTGATTTGAAGGGAGTGTCTAGGGCTATGCATTCATGTAAATTAAAAAAAAAAACAAAAAACCACTTCAGGCTCTTCTCTTATGTCTTTAAGGGAATCAGGAAATGCACAATTATCAAATCTAAAACAATCATCGGAAGCAAAAATCCTTACCCAGACAAAAAACCCCACCCAACTGAAACACTGAATATTATCTCTTGCTAAGATCACCATTAATAATCTTTGACCGTATTGGCAGAGGAAAGTAAATGCTAAAAACTCTCATCAAAGGACCAGAAGATGAAAAACAAAATCCTGGAGGTTAAACCTTGACTTTTACAGAAGGATGTCAAAGGCAAACTGCAGTAGCTGGTCTCTTTGCTCTACTGTGTGCTCTCCAAGACAGCACAATGCCTGACTTCAACTCCATTTCAAAACAAAAAATACATTGCTATTTTTGTAGAATTTAAAAGACATTTGCTTTACCATAAGAAATATAATAATGTATTTCTTTTTATATGCAGTTTTGCATGCTTAAAATTGCCATGAAAGAGAAATATGGTTTTTTTTACCATTGTTATAATGAAACTTAAAGGTATTCATTGGACACAGAACTGACATGAGTTTCACAAATGAGAAATTTGCAGGCAGGACATTGACAGATTTTCATATCCCACCTTACAGCAGCAGAGAGAGATAAATTGCTGCATTATCCTAGATATTTCTAATATTAAAAAGCAGAAAGAGCAATAATTTCAAAGCCTGGAGCAACTTTGCCTTTTTCAGCACATGAGATGTTCTCCATTTCATAAGACTTTCACCAATGATTTCTGTAATATTGCTAAAGTTTCCCCACTGGGACAGTACAAGACTGGATTAGCACTTGGGCTGAGGTCTCGATTACTACACTAAGGATGTTTCAGTGCAAAGGATTTGCTGGTACACTGACTCCCCCCCCTTTTTTTTTTTTTTTTTTTCCTTTCTTTTCAACTGGCTTGTTTCTGGAAAGTTAACTTGAAAAGAAACCCAACCAAACAAAAACCAACAGCTGGGATATATTCCCGAATATGTAAATTTAATTTAGTTTCACTCCAATCCTAGTCAGAGCAGCTCTCAGGGGGAGCATCTGATGGGAACAATAAAAAGCTGTATGGTAATGCACATTCCTCAGTCTATAGAGGGACAGAGAAATCGGGAATGTGTACTCTTTAAAGGTAAAATCCACAGAGAGGAGCATTACCATTTACAGTACTGAGGTGCCCTTTAGTTGAGATCCAAATTTATCTTACTGAATTCCCATGTTTAGGCAATCTATTCTCTCTGCAGGTTGGAAACTGCTGCTTTGTATGCCCAATATAATGTTGTTTAGTTATTAATATTCATGACAATGTCAAAAAGGGATGGCACTGTTATTTCTTGACACAATTTTAGTCTTCTTCCTGTCCAAGTTGGAGTCACACTGGAAAAATTGAGGTGGCACCTGGGTGTGGTTTGTTCTACTCAGTATCCAAATGCCAAATAATAAACTTTATCAACTTTATCAACTTTAGGCAGCTCAACTCAGCACAGCTGGCTTTTGCAAAAGGCTATTGAAGCTTCATATCAACATATTTTCCTTCCAGATAAACACAGCATTAATAATAACTAGCAACTAGCAGTGATACAGCATAGTGCTCTAAACGGCGATCAGTATTTCAGTGCTGCAGCGACTTTGGATTTGCCTCTGAGGTGATATTGTAAAAGAGTGGAAGCAGAGCTCTTCCCATAGTTCCTGTGCTGTCAAGCGGCCACCCATCCACCGCATCCATTCATCTTTTGCTACAGCATGGCCCAAGTGTGCCTACAAATAATTTGTCTGAGTGAATGGTGCCTGCTCTTGAAAAATCAGATAAAATGAGGTTATCCAGTGAGGTCTTTCCAGTTGTAAAATGAAGTCATTAATTTAGTCACCACATTAGATGATGTTTTGCACTCTCTGAAATCAAGTTTCTCACCATTTTCTCTCTCAAGTGTATTTAATTTAGTACTCTGGATGCTCTACCAAGTTGACAATGCCAATGCATCATTCATGCTCCATGAGCTTCACTTGGGACTGCTTTATTTCCCCAGCTTGGCAAAGTCTAGTTGTTTCACTAAGTGTCTTTCTAGTTGCTTCATTAAGTGACTTTCAGATCTCAGCATGGATTTAACTCTCCACCCTGCAAACTGGCCTGAGGTTAAGAAGCTGATCACTCTCCTTTTGTGTTTAAGCATTTTGCCTCTAAAGTTCTATCACAAAGAGATTTCCTCATTCTGTTATTAAAAGCAGCAAGGTGATCTGGAGGTTGGCTCCCACCAGCTGCAGGGAAATTATCAGGTCCAAAGTCACAGACATAAGTGATGGCTGCGAGAATTGAAGCCCCTGTATCCAACTCCATAGTGTTGGGTGAAACACCACAAACCTCTGCTTGGCACCTCTGAGTTGATACCGTATGAAGTTTTATCATTTGGCATTTGGATACTGACTAAAACAAGCAAAAAAAAATCTCATTGTCCTTCCCCACCCTGAAAATAATAACCTTGCTCAGGAGGAAGCTTGCTTGTGCTTGAGACATAGGAGACAAAATCTTGCAATCCCATTCATTCTTTTATCTCTCCATGACTTGAATACACTAAAATGCCAAGTGATTAGAATGGAGAAGAGCATGAAGGAAAGATTGTTTAAGGTGACTGAAAAATTATCAACCCCCAACAACATCTCTTAAATTCTGTCTTAGAAATGGCCTCTTATCCTCTCCACAGCCACCGTTCTTCTCCAGAGCTTGCTGGGAAAAATCATGTAGTAGCAAAAAGGTAACTAAAGCCTTTCAGCAGAAGACTGAAACAAAGAGAGACATGGAATTACTCAGATAGTTTTAGTCATCCAAATACTTAAGACTGAAATACCAACAGGAAAATTCTATAAACTCCTGAAAAAATACACATAGTGAGATAGAAGATGACAATTTAGCAAGAGCAAAGATTAGAGTGTTCTGTGGAGCAATCAATGAAGGCCAGAACTTCCCTGTTCCATTGGCTCCTGCCTTACTGGCAGGCTTGTGAGAGTGAGGAAGGGATGTTGCACCACTCTTAGGCTGCTCAATGATTATCACTCACCTCAAAAAAATATTCAGGGGGTTGTAGAGTGGTGGCATATAGGTGCCAGAGATTATGACAACCTGAACTGCCCCTATCATCTTATCATGTGGCATTGTGCACAACCAGTTGGTGCCTTGGGTGATGCCTCCCAGATTTGTCCTTCAGTAATGAAGGGCTTGAAGAAAAAAGCTCTTTAACATTCCTTCCCTTGGTTTGGCTCAAAAAGTCCTTTTCTATCTCACACTCACACTGCTTTCCATTGCGTATGGACAGTCTAGACTGGGAATCACACTTTCCATTCCAGAGTTGATGTTGTTTTTTTTTAAAATAACATCTTGGAAAGCTGACATATTTTGTTTTAACATTTTTGACTGAAATGAACAATGTTGATGTTCCCAAATTAGAATGTTTCTCTTGCTGAACTCAGTTGAAGTTTTATTTGAAGTCAATTCAAAATGAGTATACCTCTGCAGTGGCACGGCAGGCTCCTGGCTTGCCACTTGCTTTGGGATGAAGCTGCAGTGACCTAGGGGAAGTTCAGGGTGGGATAAAGGAGCTTGGCCTGTAATGGAGCATGAGAAATAAGTCATGTGAATTCTGACATAATAGGATTTGAAGGGTTCAAGTAGAACATACTTCTGAATAGATGATTATGTCCTGCAGTCATTCTGTCTGGGAGAAGGGATGTACTGGCATGACAGAGCCACAGGAATGGGACATTCCTACCCAGAGAGGAGCAGTGCTGAGTCTCCAACAGTGAAACTTGTTGCAGCAGGTCAGCATGTGTTTTGTTCCAAAAACAATCCATAGCAAACTTTAAGGAAGAGAAGTTCATGGTGTGCAAGAAAAAAAGAAAAGCACCAATCCTGAACCTGCTTTTCAGTGTCTGTTATTAGGTCTGAGGGGAAAAAAACGACTTGCAGACAACAGGTGAGCAGCTGATTAGATGCCTGCTTCTCCCAGGTCCTTCTCCTCCAGCTCCTGAACAAATTGACTCAGCATACTCAGGCACTGGGTAGGGTACTGAAATATTAACTCCCTGTTTCTCTCCTTCCCCTTAAGATAATTCCTTCTCACTTGATGTAATTTTCTCTTTTTCCAAGGAAAATTATTCTTTATTGAGACTAAAGGAGGGGAAAAGTGGAATAAACTGTTAATGTGAGTAGAGGGGTTGGGGGATGTAACAGGTCACTTTCTTGAATACTGATACTGTTGCGGGGTTCTGTATTTTCTGTGACAGGCTACTCAGCATGCATGATTTTGGTTAATAACTTGTCCAAAACAGGGTCAAAGACTCAGTATCCTATGAAATACTCTCTTTTTCTCCCATTCCAAATGGAAAAGCAGTGTCTGAGATTTCTTGTAGATATTTTCATGCCACTTGCATGAAATTTTGAAAGCATAATTTTTAAAATTTTGAAAACCAGGTAGCCAGGGATTTCATACTGTGAAATTTCTTCCTTGACCACAACCCCTAGGACATCTAAGGTATTTAGCACCCAGTCCAAAGGTTTACCTATGATGATACATCACAAGTTTTGCTCATGGAGTGGTTCAGAGCATTAACCCAGAGAGAAACAACTTCTATGGATGCTTCATAACAGAAACCAAAAGTAATTTCAAATCTATTTTTGCTTAAAGCAGAGCATACCTCAGAAAAAGATTTCCAATTCTGTCACCAAACCGTGCATGGATGATTGTTAAAAACACTGGATTCCAGCACCTTCTGTGAAGATTGAAACTACTTTGTCAGTAAACCTGAAGTATGTCAAGTGTGTCGTCACAGATGGGAAATAAGGGATACTGATGGCATAATTTGCTCCAAAAAAAAAAAAAAAAAAACCAAAAAACCCCCCCCCCCCCCTCCAAAAAAGAAACCCAAAAACACCCCCCCCCCCAAAAAAAAAAAACAATAACAGCAACAAACACCAAAAAACCCACTCAACCACAAAACAGCTTCAAATTTTCTAAACATCTTTTGCTGAGAAACACACTGGTCATTACTCTCCCTATGCTCAGCACAGAGCTCAAAGTATTCACCTCATTGAACACCAGAAATGGTTTGTCCTTTACCTACAAGATGAAGTGGCCACCAAGCTAAAAAAAGGCAGTTCCCAAAATCAAGAATCACAGTGAAGTCCAAGCCTGTGGGAAGCCCACCTTGTCATGGCATGGACAAAGATCCTCTGAGGACTAGGAAAAGAAGCGATGAGAGGAGAACAAGAAGTTGAGAGAGAAGGCAAAATTCTCCAAGACAATTAGTCAGGTTAAATCATCTAATTCTGAGCAAAATAAAGCACCTGACTTCTACAGAGTATGTCAGTTCCTGGTATTACTGTCAGAGCAGAAACCGTTCCATGTTTTAGCATGCAATGTTCATAAGAAAATTGTGCCATCTTGTGGGAAAATGTGGAAAATATCAAACCATACCTTCGCATACATTATGAAAAATGAAGGGCAGGTGCCTCAATTATTAGATATTTGAGGAAATATTCAAATATCACCATGCAAAAGGAAGTCCCCAGCCTGAGCACTGAAGGACATAAACCTTCAAAAGACAAGTTCAACTTCCTGATCTAAAGGCTTATGTGGGCTTTGTAGTTCTAAGACTGAGAGGACAAACTCAACCAGGTAATTTATTACTGAAAAGTGCCTGTCTGGCAGATTTTTCCCAGTCAGCTGTGAATTTCCACAGCAGGCTAATTCTTACCCAAAATAAATCAGCACAGCCCAGCTAACTCATACCATCATAATACGGAACCTTTTTAAGAAAAGAATATGCAGGTTGATCAGGGAAGACAGCAATGAAAATTAAGGGAAAAGAAGAGTATCAGAAGTGGCAGAAGAAAAGTTGTATCATCACGGCATCAGTCTTTGTGATTCCTGGCAAAGAGCAAGCCCACGAGACTTCATATCCCAGAGAATCCTGTTATATTAGCAGTAAAAAATGAAACTTAGATAATAGCAACAAATGTCTTGGTCAGAGTTCAAACGCTCTACAGCTAATCCTTGGATTATTTATATAGTCTGGAATACTGCTGCTTTTCAAATAGACATTTGGACAGGAATATTACTGGGCTGCTGTTGCTCAGGAATCTTGCTGCAAGAGGCATCTTGGGAGAGAAAAGATGAGAGAGAAGGGATGTGAATCTGTGGGACCAGGGCACAGCGGCAGAGAAGAAAGGTGGGGGAAGCTGCCCACTATGTTAGAAAAGAACAGGCTGTACAAATCAAATCTGTGGCAGAAGAGGGCTGTGCTGTATCCTTTCCCTCTCCAGTGCCTGGAGTGTTTTCCCACTCTTCGAGCCTGCCCCTGGCCCTGGTGTTGTGGAGAGAGCTCAAAGCCACTTCTTAGCCCCTCTACTCACAGCTGCTTCAATAATTGTAGCACACTGCTTCTAAAGGATGAGGTTAATGAGCTCTGTACAGCCCAGGCTGCTCAAGCTGCTCAAGCTCCACAGCTGGGCTTACCCTTTGACAGGAAAAAATGTCAGATGTGTCTTATTAGCTGCACTGCTTTCCCACAGCCATTTCAAAAAGGCAAAATAGGGAAGAAAATTCTTGAATGCAAAAGAAGAAAACAAACACAGGTCAGGACAAGATGGATTGCCATAAAATCACATTTGGGACACACATGCTTTAAATTTAAAAACAACTGAGAGATGCTAGACAGTGGAAGGAAAAAGGATATTAAAAAAATAAAAATAAAAGACTGTCGGAAGTCTTAATAAGCAACAAAAAAAGGAAGTCTAAAGACTTATGGTTTTTACTGCTTGGAAAGCTTCCTTTTCTATTAACAGCCCCTTGAGATATAAGTATTCAATGGAAGGGAGAAAAGTTTTAGTCTGGTTTGTTATTTTTACATTAAGAATAAGGGCAGTACAAAATAAGGAGAAGGTCAAGCATCAAAACAAACAGAAAGTTCATGTGATACGTCCAGAATGTTGACAGAACCTATTTTAAGTGAGAGTAGGTCCATGGAGTAGGGCAAGACTCAATGCGCTGAATTTTAAGCTAAGATGCTGAACTTTAACCTTTAACCTAAGATGGAGACTCAGTGCATTCCATTCCCTGGAAGTCCACAAAGAGAGAGGGGCTCCAAAGAGAGAAGTTAAGGATCTCTCTTCAATGTTTGAATTTTGGCAGATTGAACCAGGACTTTGCTATGGCCATATTCACATTGGGGATGTTTGGTTCGGGATACCAGACTTACATGTGCTGGTTTTGGCTGGGATAAGAGTCAGTGCTCTTCACAGTAGCTGGTATGGGGCTGTGTTTTGGATTTGTGCTGGAAACAGTGTTGATAACTCAGGGATGTCCTGGTTATTGCTGAGCAGAATTTACACGGAGTCAAGACCCTTCTGCCTCTCTCATCACCCCACCAGTGAGTGGGCTGGGGGAGCACAAGGAGCTGGGAGGGGACACAGCTGGGACAGCTGATCCCAGCTGGCCAAAGGGTGACCAAAAGGTGTCATGAAGTGAGCCCAGACAGAGTGCTGAGTAGCCACAATAATATTGTCCCCAGGCTGGCTCAGGCAGAGATAGCTCTGAAGGTTTTGGGGTTTTTTTGTGGAGCATCTCCTTTGCCTGGGGCTGCTGGGAAGCACAGAGGATGACAAACATCAATCATACCATCTTCTCAATTTGACCAAAGCTGTTGTTCAACACCCTGTCTCGTGGCACTTAGGATTACCCACTGGCACGCAGAAAAAGCAGAGCCAGCCTTGGCAACAAGGCTCTTGGCACCTGCAGCCTTAATACTCAGGGAAACCACAAAGGCTGCTGGTTTTGCTGGTGCAGGAGAATGGCAGCCTGTACCAGCATCAAGTCCTTCACAGCAAAGTGCAGCAGGGATTTGTTAAAGCAGACAGAAGGGAAAATGAGCCACAGAGGTGGGATCTGGTCCTGATACCAAGAAGAGAGAAAGAGAGAGAGAATTAGCAAGGAGTCAGCTCCAGCACCATGCTGCAGTAGGACTTTTTACATGTGAGGATGGATTATGTAAAGCTATCCTGAACACATCATGAATTGGTGAGCTTCATTTAGGAAGGCTCAGGCTTTTAGCTTTATTAATTGGGGCTTCCTCTGATGACAGCATCAACTCTGCTGAAGGAAATAGGAATGTATTTGAATAAAGACCTAATCAGGCCAGTAGCAACTACATATTCCCTCTGCTGAATGGCCTCTTTGTCAATTCAGCACAGATGTTTGATTGTATCCTGGTTGCTTGGCTTCCTTTTTATGGACAGCCTAACTAGTGTGATTTTAAAAAATTGTGATAACATTCTTCCATATTTGCTTTAAATTCTTCCCTGTTGGTTTTGACTTTTCTAAAAATATAACTACATGTGAGTTTTGACTAAGGAACATTTTTAATTCCTATAGACTCTGACTAAAACAGGACATTGGGATCATTCACTGTGATTTGGGAGCCCATGCCAAGTGCTGGGGAACAGACTGAAAGGTCTTTGGAGGAAAAAGAATATTTACAGGTTGAGAAGCCACAGTTCATCCCTTAGCATAAACTGTCATGGGCCACTAGTTGATGTTCTCTGACTACATCACGTACCTCTCATTCTTTGTTTCTCCCGGCAATAGACATCCCACTGGCCCCTTTCCCAGTCCAAGCTATTCAACTTGAGACGGCACCAAACCACCAAATTTGATCCAATTTTAATCTCCCAAAGCTTGGGATACGGTTTTACTCTCATATCTTGTTATAAGGTTGCTTCTCATAACAAAATCACTCCTTTCAAATATTCAGAATATACAAATTGTTGCTGTCAAATCCACATATTACATTATCTCAATTATTTTCCTTTAGTTTTTCAGTCTAGCCCATGAAGAATTGACATATAAGTCCACTGATACTTGCCTCTTCTGACTTTCAGCTGGATTTATTGCTTCATTTCCTCCAGAGTCTTGGAAACTTCCAGCCATATGATTTTTAACAGTCTTACTTCTAAGGCAGACCATCCCTTCTCCCCGCCCCATCTCTCTAGGAAAACTACCCTCTACTCTTTCTAGCGACAAGTTCTGCTCGAATATCAGGTTGTTTAAAAAACCCAACCAAACAAAAGAAAACAAACAAAATAAACCCAACTGCAGCTATTTTACCTGGGATAGACTGTTTCCCCCTTGCGCAGCCACGCACTGAGGTGGAGGAGCAAGGGTATAGCCTCATAGCCCATGGTCACAGTGTGAGGGAGCCAATGAAGGTCCCAGAAAGGGGCTGAAGGTGTGTTACTGTTCACCTCAGGCCAGTAACCACCAGCAGATGAAGGAAAGAAGCTATCATATCGTTTAAAACCAGTTCATTGAGATTTTAAATACAAACTCCAAAACCCCGGCTGGCAATTTTTTAATAATTTTTACTATCTCCCAAAAAAGAAAAAGTAGGTGACCCTATTTCAGCTCGTAGAAGTTTCCACCAGCCCTAGCATATTGTGTAAGAGAGCTTCTCCCTGTTCTGCACTGGTGATGGCATGTGTTTTCTGAAGCTGGATCTAGTTGGTGCTAGGCTGTGTTATGGATGAATTGCACAGGCGCTTTTCAGTCTGTGTCCTTTAAACCACATCATTTTTAAGAAGTAGACCACAGGATTTTTTTTGGCTGGAGTTTCCCAGACTGTCCTGAGAACTGAGTCTTGCCAGATATTGTTATCCTGATCAGTGAGATTTTCACTGCACTTACTTCCCTCTGCAAAGCAAGCAAGCTCAGGCCGGTGTATTTCCAAAGGCTGGATGTTATGTAGGATTTGTGCTGAAAAATCTGTGCTGGATTTATATGTCATATGAACACTTCCACGATTCCACATACCCACATTTAAACCTTTGTGCTATTTAGGGCTGTTCCGTGCTGCTCCCCAGACATCTTGCAGATACCATAGATTACAGTATTTCCTTCATGTTCTCCT
Organism: Falcunculus frontatus; assembly: GCA_013398115.1. Classification (NCBI taxonomy): domain Eukaryota; kingdom Metazoa; phylum Chordata; class Aves; order Passeriformes; genus Falcunculus; species Falcunculus frontatus. The sequence goes on from VZRV01004673.1 coordinate 997,399, forward strand.
ACCAAGAGATACCCTCCATACCAATTTTCTTGTTTGCTGATTAGACTTTTTAAAATCCGGATCCTTGTTTCTGGCTCTTTGAGCCAAATCCATCTACAGATAAGTAGAAGAAAGAAAAAAGGCTGCACAGCAGTCTGCAATTGTTCCCCTACAAGGCCCTAGGATGATTTAGGCTGATGGTAGAGCCCTCTCCCTCTTTGTCTCAGAATTCAGTGAAAGTAGATGCTCTCAAGTTTCACTTTTCTCTTTCCATAACCTTTGTTCCCATCACAAGCCACGATAAAAATTCTTTTGTTTATACAGAGATGACATTATAACTTCTCACCCTAAAGCAAGTCCCCTGAACTTATGAATGTTCCTTAATGCTTTCACACGTGCAATCCCCCAATTTCATTGCAATGCCAGTGCACTGGGTGTTCAGTCTGTAGGGTCAAAGACTGAGACAGTCACGAGTTGTGTGATAAACAAAAAAGAGTGTCAAAACTGTTTATACTACTTCAAGCTGAACTTCTTGAGTTATTTAGGGATGTAAACATGCAGGGGAAGACCAAAAACAATTTTTGAAAGGCCTTCTCTTGGTTGGGAACAAAACCACAAGATTTTAAAGGTCCAAGACTGCAAAAGGACGTAGATGTGTAAAGTGAAATTTGGGTAAGTATCAAATTTATGGCCTGATAATCTGCTGCTGGTTTGAAGAAACTCCAGCAGAGTTTCCCAACACAAAGTTGGTAAGGTATGTCCCGCACAGTAGGTTTGGTCAGTTCTTTCTGATGTAGGAGTGATTTTTCTAGGATTCACTGAACTATCCCAGGACTAGAGAAAGGTGGCAAACATTATTCCCTCATTTAGTTAAAGGGGGAAAAGCAAATCAGCTGAGGGAAAGAAAAGGATTTCCTGAGTGAATCCTTCGGGTTACTTTATAAAGGAATAACTATCTCATCAAATTTGCCTTAGGACCTGGGTGAAAATATAAGCCTTCAGTAAGAAAAGACAAGCCTCCAGTTCCTAACTCCAGGATTGATTCTTTTTAAAAGATTAAAATCATCATTCCCATCCTTTGGGATCTGGCTGAGAACAGGGTTTTTTCTGCCTGTCTGAGAGGAAGGGAACCTGCCATGAATTGCCGGTGTCATTGCACTGCTGTTGTGCCTGGGACAGGACGGGGCTTTTCACCCAGCCCCACAACAACTGTCCAGCTCACACGCAATAAACCTGACTCTTCCCAGAAGTGTTGCTCTTTGACATGCATTCAATAAATCATCAGTCCTCACTTTGAGGGTTTATTTATGACACATTAGCAAGCGTATTTTCATAGGGTTTACAATTAATTATTTATTGATTTTCTATTTAGTTCCTGAGAGGCTGAAGTTTTTTATCATGGCTTGGTGTCACTGAGCAACTGCTATTGTTGAAAACCTTATTAAAAGTATTTTCATATCTTTCTGCCTTTGTTTATAACAATACTAACTGGAGCAGTTAATAAGCCAATACCTACTTACTGCTAAGGGCTGCTTTTTATTGTTGCTTTTTGAACTGCAGCCAGGTTAGTAATCCACATTTAATATCCATTCTCTAGTGTCCTGATCTCAGCAGGTAGGGAGAGTGAGAAACACCTGCCTCAGAGAACTCAGATCTCTCACATTATTTGCAGACTAGCACAGACTTGGCAATGAGCACTTTTAGCAGTAAGAGGAAGCTGGGGTGGTTTTGAGTGAGAAAGGAGCAAGGGCTCGTTATCAGTGAGCATTCACAAGGCAAGCTGCTGAGAAATGTGTGTGGGTTGGGGATTTTCTGGTTCTTTGTTTTTAAGAGGAAGCAGATGTAAGGTTCAAATATTAATTTCCAGCCTAATCCATGCCTGGCAGAGAGGTTTCAGGCTCTTTGCCTGGTTTATTGCCCTGCTCTATGAAACCCTACTGCTGCTGCTGTTGTTCCTGGCAGAAAGGGGGAGAGTCACCCTACGTGCTTTCCTGGCGGGGTGGAGCTGCTGTCCTGCAGTGGTGCAGTACTTGGCACCAAGTGTGACACCTGCAGAATGAGGAACTCTTGGGACAGCAATCCGTGGAGGTGGCACATTAAATCCTGTTAACGCTGCTTCTTGAGGAGCAGAGTGAGCTCAGATCTCCTCTGCTGCTGCAGTTTAGACCAGCACTTTCATGCTGAAAGTGGGAGGGATGCTTTTGTGATCATGTGAAGTCCCAACGGTAGGAAGGGAAAATGTGACAAAGAATAATCCTCTGCTAAGGAGCTTGCAATTTAAATGCAAGCCCATTGTTTCAGGATTTAAAGAGATTAGTGCCATGTAACCTGGACACTGGGCAGGCTAACTCTGGCCTGCCTGGTCACCCTTCCCAGCCATCCCCTCGCTTAAATGACCTTGTGTGGAGGGGAGACACCACAGTTGTTTGCTCTCTGACAGGTCTGTGCGTTGCAGTCATTTTACTATCAAGTAAAGTTGTCTCAGCAGCTCCAGCACAGGCTGAAAAATGCACTTCCTTCCAACAGCACTGAGATTTTCATCAGGCAAATGGCTGCCCAGACTCTAGGCTTGGCTGATTATCCAGGCCTTGCAATTTGCTGCTTTTTGGAGAGCGCAGCTCCTTCAGGGTGCCTTTGCGTCACAACAGATCACTGCATAAACTGAGCCCTCCTCATCCTCTCAACAAGATTCTCCAGCTTCAGGGCTTTTTGAGGACTGATCTCAATACTGGCAGAGCAGATGTCTAGCTGGAGATTGGTACCTGAAAATAGACTATCATCGTGCAATTATCCACACACACTGACGCAGACAAGTTTCTTCCAGGGAACTTTTCCATAGCACCACATTTTTCCAGCTTATTCCTTTCTCATCCCCCCATTAAGGCATATTCTCACTTCTCTCTTTCAGTCTTTTATAACTTTATGAAACAAAACTGATGCACAGTATTAAAAATTGTCACACTCAGGTTATTCCATGTTTATAAGGTAAAAGTAGATATATTCCCTTTTATAAATAAAACATATCACTCTGTTCATAACCACTATTATCCTGTTTAGAGGCTGGCAATGCTTAAGTAAGAGTTTCTGTCACTCATGGTATCCCAGAAAATATTCTTATATAAAACATCAAGTACCATTTCCATATGAAGTTCAGAAGTATTCTTTTCCGGATGTGAAAATAAGAATATTTTTCTGTTCCAAAATTTTTTATCCAGAGCTGGGCTTTTAGGGTTTGTTTACTCTGTGACAGGTGGAGGCAGTGCTCTGTAGTTACCTTTCCATGAAATTACTTAGAGTTGGAGTGATCACTCAGGAAAATGCAGCAAGTGAAATAACCGTGCTTCAATTAAAAGAGTGACTAGGTTCACTGCTTTATGAGGTTTTGTTACTTAATTACCAGCATGCATAACAGCAGTGCTTCAATGTTCTAGGTGAACCCGCTTCAACAAAAGGGTTGGATTAGATGATCTCCAGATGTCTCTTCAACCCCAACCATTAATGATTCTGGTACAGCAATATAGTAATTTATGTAACAATTAATTCAGTGAATTACTTCTATACATATAAAATAAATTACTAAGTACTTCACTTCCCCCGTGCACAGAATAGAGATGTTATATTTGCTTTCATGTAAAAGGTTTGCGTTGGATTTCCCAGTATAAAAGTCCAAAGGTAGTTGGAGAGTAGCATTGTGTGCATGTTTGGATAATTACTTGAAATCAAGGACCTGTAAAGAACACATTTATTTCCAGCTTTACAGCACCTTCATTTTCAGTGCTGTTTGAAGAGGACAAGTACAACAATAAACATTTTGATAGCCACTTCAAGATCACAAGAGGTGCCCAATATTATTATTGCAACATGTCTTATGGCTGCTTAACAGCACATAGCAGATATTAATATCTTCTCTCATTTCATTGCTTCACTTACTGAAGCAAGAGCTTTATGAGATTTTGGTATTGTTGTCACTGACCTTTCCTCCCAAAAACATTTATTACCATGTTCACCAACACTATTTCTTTCAATGGCATCTATATTTGAGGAAAAACAAATCTTTTATTTATTCTCTTTATAGCTTAATCTTTTTTTTCTTCCCTGTTATTATTTTGACTTAATAAAAGGCTTTTTAAAATGATCAGTAAACCATGCCTGTGAAATGTACCATCTGGGAGCAGAAACAGACCCAGAATACAAATGAGTCTTGAAAGAGAAATATTTTCCAAGAAAAGCAGCCCAAAAAAAAGGAGACTTTTAAAAATTTTTATTTATTTCATTCTACCACATCAAATATGGTTTCTGCTAAATGACAGAGAGGAGGGAGAACTAGAAAAGACACAACACTAGTGAAAGACTTAATAGCTTTTTATACAATGTAATTTATGCTTGGGGTTACAATGAAGAAAATACTTAAGCCTGCTGTGATTCGAGGTTCATATGAAAACAAGCAAGTCCTCTGATTTAAAAGGAAGTAAATCACTTGAACCTCAGGTTATCAACTGTGGCAGTGATGGGAATGTTCTCTCCTTGTTTCTGCATTTATGATGTTTCTTTTACATCGCTATAAAGAGATATTCAACTATCAACATGAGAGTATGTGGCAGGCAACAAAAATAATCGTGGAACACAGAAGGATTTTATGGAAAAAATGGCCTCACATGAAACTGGCTATTATATCCCAGATTTCCATCCAATTCTTCAGCATCTGAGACACCCCTTAAGAGGGTCCACACTTAATGCATTATCATAACCTAGATCTATTACAGTCTGAGAGCTCTGAAAATGCTTTTCACCCCTGTGTTCAGCAATTAGTGGTATTGCTGAAAAGCAGCCATCCCTGACATGGAACACCAAGGCCATTTTGTGCTGTAAAACAGCACATCTGTTGAGTGGTTGGAAAGGATAGTGAAGACTTGCTGTCATGGAATAGCTCCACACAGTGCAGTTAGCCTAGGAAGGATTGTAATTAAAAGCACTGATTTACCCTGTTGAAAATAATTAAAGTGCTTGTTATTGGTCTTATGAATGCTGTCATGTGCTGTCATGGGAAGAGTGCCTTTAAATAGCTCATGACATTTCCTGTGTTAGCACTATTTCCAGAATCCATGCTTCCCATATTTTAGAAGGATCCTTCTGAGAAAAGTAGATGTGAATCATTATCTCTTCAAGGTAGATAATGATAAAAAGGCATTTCCCATGCAGGGAGTATTTATCTAGGAAATGTATTTTTGCTCATGCAATTCCTCTGTAATACAACAGTGTATTTGTACAATCAAAAGCTTTACCAACCACATCAGCAACTAAAAAGTAAAAAAAAAATGGATGTGTAACCTGACAGTTTAGACACTCTAAGCTGGGTCTCTTCAAACCATTCTATGAGGTCGCAGAGTCATAGAAAAAATCAGTTCAGAAGGAACTCTAGGAGATATCTGGTCTATTCTCTTCCTCAAAACAGGAATACTTTCAAAGTGCAAGCTTTGAAGCTCTGTCTAGTTAAGTTTTAAATATTGCCACAGATGGAGACTCCCCCACTTTTCTGGGCACCTCTTCCAGTACTGTACAATCCTTGGGGTAAAACCCTTTTTTATTCCTTATTACCCACCAAAGTTTCACTTGCTTCAGTTTGTGCCTATGGCTGCTCTGGGGACTGCTCTGAGCATCTCTATGAGGTTGATTCCACCCTCCCCACAGCCTCCTTCTAGGTGAGGGAAGACTTTTGGTTTCTCTAGATCCCCACGTAGGTTTCTCTTCTGCAAGGTGAACAAGCCCAGTTTCCTCAGCCTTTACTCATGAGTTATGTCCTTCAGCCCTTTGCCCTTCCTCTGGATTCTCTCCAGTTTACTTTCTCTTGTAGCTGTGGTGCCTGAAGTGGTCACCTAAAAACAGAGACTCAACAAGAATAAGGGATCAAAAGCAGATATTTATTTGAAGGGCCTTCAAAGGGAGACCCTGGGCAGGCCAAAGGTGGCACCCGAGATGGACCCCGGGTCACGGGTTCTTCACACTTTTATAAGGTTTGTCCATTTGCGTATCAGGAATAATTCTCCAATTACAACTCCAGTTAATGATGTAACTACCCCAAGTTTGCCCTCCTCTTCAGAGGCCTTAGTTTACGCATTTTGGGGCCTGGGACAATCTAGGTGTCCTTGGAGAGCAAACCTAGAGTGGCTTGTTATGTCTAACTGGCATGAGAGAACATCAGCTAACAGACCACAGTAAACTTCAGAATTACACACTAGGCAGTACAGGATTTGAAAAATATAAAAGTTAAAACCTAAGGCATCACCTGCATGCCCCAAAACTGGACACAGGCTAGATGTGGCCCCACTGGCACTGAGAAGAACGTAATGACTTCCCTCTCCTTGCTAGTTACTCCTGCTAAGGCAGAAAAATAGATAGGCCAATGTGCATTTCATGCTTTTCTTTCACACCATCTAAATTGGTATTTCTAGCTTCTTTGTCCTTCCAGGAAGACTGTGGAAGTGGTGTGAATTGGTTGTGTTTTATTTTCACATTCCAGGAAGATGTACTCTCAGGAAAATGTGAGACCCTGGCAGCTCGTGGATTACCAGGAAGCATTAAACCTCTCAGATATGGGAGCTGGAACCAAGAAACATCTGCCGTTTTATATTTCATAAAAAGGAAAACCAAAAAGCATCTTGGAAGGAAAGTGAAGTTATCTGGCTGTTTGAAAGGAGCCACCCAGCCACTGGGTGTGCCATTTGATTCAATCCAGGGTTCTCCCCCAAGATGCCAGTCAAGCTGTTCCATGTGGGAATGGGCCTCTGGGTCCTGACACAAACTCCCTTGCTGATAAACCAAAGAACATAACAAGTCCCTAGATGTCAAAATTTCTCTTCACCCATTCTTTGGCCCATAAATGATGTCTCCTATACTGAGAACTGTGTCAGACTGCCAGTACTCACCCAGAAGAATGAACTAACAGTAGAAAGAGTTATATGAGGCTGGGTCTTCAGCCCAGCATGACAAAAGATCTTCTCACCAATACAATGTCCCTTTTTCCCAGCTCAAAAGTGAACGATACACAGGTGGGTTTACTGCTCCTTAAAAAGGTTTTTGGAGCCTTGAAGGTAGTAATAACACAGCTTCACCATGATTCTTATATAGATATGAAGCATCTTGAAGCATAAAAAATTAAATTACCAGCCTTAGTTTGCCAGGAGTACATGATCAATTATCTGTCTGCTTCAATGGTGTTGGTAATTTCAAAGCAGTAAGTAAAAAGAAAATGCAGGCTCTTTGTGTGTATACTGCCCAATTATAAAATGAGTTAATGAACCTGAGAGATTAAACATAAGACATTTACAAATGAACGTAGAAAGCAGAAAAGCACTAAGTGCAATTCTTGCTGCCATTTCTCTGCCGAACCATTTTAAGCTTAACTTGCCTGTATTTGAGTCAGCAATCAAAGCAAACATTAAAACACCTGAGAGTTAAATTATCTAATAAATCCACACAAATTCAGCCCTTTGCTTGCCTACAGGAGCTTGTCTTTAAGACAAATCCATAACAGTTTCTTCCTGGAACAGTCCTAAGAGTCTTCATTTAGACATCTTTTTACTAGAAACCCTTGGCAACCTTGGGTTAAAGATAATGGGCAAAAAGTGAGAATGCTCTTTTTTAAAAAAGGTGCATTTTTTTAATCATTTTATTCTTTCCTGTGCGGCTTTGGATTAAAACACTGATGTCTTGATAATGAGACACAGTTTTATGAGATACATTAATCTTAGCTGCACCTTCTGAAAGTACAGTCACTGTGCTTAAAGCCTGGTGTGCTTTGCACAGACATAAAACCAAAGCTGGTGTGAGGTATTACACAAATGCAGTGGCAGAGTCAAAGGCACAGAGTATGAATTCCTGTGAACTCAGCAGGTTTTGTGGTACTGAGCACATTCTTTCTCTGTACTACCGTGAAGAGTACCTTACCTGTACCCATTTGCTGACATAATTGTACTCTGAGTCCTGGTGATCTCTTTACATTTCCATTTCAAACACCCATAGGGCTATGTAAGTTCCATTCAAGCTGTGATTTTCCTCATTTTCAGAAAGGTTGAAAGCCTTTTTGTGGTAACAAATGTTTGGCATGTATGGGTTTAGGTATGGCCAGAGATTTTGAGGTAGTTGATATGTTCCTGATATCTTCAGAATCACAGAATGGTTTGATTTGGAAGGTACCTTAAATATCATCCAATTCCCACCACAGGAATAGACACCTGCCACTAGACTAGGTTTCTCAAAGCCCCATCCAACCTGTCCTTCAGCACTTCCAGTGATGGGACATCCACAGCTTCTCTGGGCAGCCCATTCCATTGTCTCTCACTGCTCTCACAATGAAGAAATGCTTTAATGCTGTTTCATTTTGTCAAGACATTCAGGTTCCCTGGAGGATGTGTAGAGCAGCTGTAAAAATGGGGACAGTGAATTTTGGAACAAATGCAGAAAAGACCTGTCAAATTCACCATAAATTTGCATCATTTACCAAGATGGGACAGCCTCCCAAAGGTGTAAGTCAGCCACATCATTAGGTGCTCATTTGAGCAAATATGGAATTGATTGGATTCAAATTTCTGACATGCTTTGCCATAGATCAGCTTGTACAACTTACACACTTCCGTTTGATGTTTGATAGGATAGTAAAATTCCAAGCATGAAGGTGGCCCCACCCAAAAAATGCCATCTCCTGCCACTCAGTAGATTGTCAGGATGTGTGGAGAGGTCCCAGGAGCAGTGGGGAACACAGCAGGGATGTGTGGCTGTGTTGGCAGTGCTCACACACTGATATTTTGTACACCTAATACCTGGTTTTATGGCAGTGTGGGGGGCATCCTAAAATATGGAATGTTCCAGCAAAAAGTATGTGTGATCCAACTGCAAAGCACCATGAGCCAGTTGGAAATGCAATATTATTCAGTTAACAATGGAAGCACTTTAGTATTATTTGAAGTTCAGTCTTCTTTGTAATTACTTGCTTTTCAGCTATTTTTTTTTTTGATTACTATTTCCTTTTATTTCAGAACAGATTTAGGCTTCAAAAGCCTTAGCAAATTGCATCTATATCCAAATCTACATTTTTGTTTCTGTATTCATCCAACCACAAGGAATGTAAAGTAAAATCTTGTTTCCTTTAAATGTTTATAAAACAAATAATACGAATCGCAAATTCAGCAGAACAGATTTTTTGTGGTTAAAGTATCCAGCATATGGATCATGTTTCATGATAGAGAAAACACTTACTACTAAGCAATTTCACATTTTAATTACGGTATTTTTTAAAAATACTTTTTTAAAAGCTTTATGTTTTGAAAACGTACATTTATGGTGGTGTTCGAAATAATTCAAACAGCATTTCTAATTTTCTTTTTTTCCTCATGGATTCAAACTCATGCCTTTAAGTTTACTTAAACTTTGAAATAGAAGGAACACAACTTGTTCCTCCTATTTCAAGAAGAAGTTAGAAAAATCTCGGTACAAAAACCAAAAACAAGTTTAAGGAAGGCTTAAAGCCTGGAGCTATCAGAAAGTGAGAAATGCAGCTTTCAAATTAAATGTGAACCTCTAAATTTGAAGTCCAACTTATTTCTTCAATTTCATCAGAATCTGAAAAGTTAAATAAAAAAAAAAAAGAGAAGGATGAAATATTTATTACTTTTTTTCTCCATTTTTGGGTGATTGTAAAGTAGATCTGGTTCTGTCAGAGCAGAGACTTGGCTGACCAGGCTCAGCTGTGCTGTGCTCTAGGGCTCCCAGCCCCACACTGGGCTGGTGGGAACAGGAGAGGCCACAGCCCCACGACCACCAGGCAGTCCCCAGGGCCACCAAGGCGCAGTCCCAGGCCCTGTGTCATTCCTTCACCCTCTTTTGGCAGCAGCCACCCATCGTAGCTGTATTGGTTTGGCACGGCCTGGTGTTGGGTAGCGGGGAGCCACAAAGAGGGCTCCTGTGAGGAAGCTGCTGGAAGCTTCCCACCACCTCCGACAGAGCCAATGGTTGATGGCTCTGAAGATGGACATGCTGCTGGCCAGAACTGGGCCAATGAGAGAGGCTGGTAACGCCTCTGTGATGACATATTTAAGAAGAAAATCAAAACAAAGTCACAGGTTTTTGCTTCTAGTCAGAGGGAGAGGTGACAACATATGAGGGAAAACAACATGGTGACACCAAGGTCAGTGGAGAAGGAGGGGGAGGAGGTGCTCCAGGCGCTGGAGCCAAGGTTCCTCTGCAGGCCATGGTGATGACCATGGTGAAGCAGCTGTGCCCCTGCAGCCCATGGGGATCCACGGGGGATGCAGAGATCCACCCGCAGCCCGTGGGGGAGGTGCCC
>VZRV01004673.1:1007817-1055480 GCA_013398115.1 Falcunculus frontatus
AGCAGCAGAAGGAAATCTTGGTGATGGACTGACCAAAACCCCCCTGCCCTGCCTCCCTGTGCTGTTGGTGGGAAGGAGGGAGGGCCTAGGGGGGGCGGGGGGGGGGAAGGTGTTTTAAGGGCTGATTTTATTTCTCATTACCCTCTTCTGATTCTGTGAGTAATGAATTTCACTTAGTAATCAAGGTTGAGCCTGTTTTGCCCTTGAAATATTTCTCCTGCTCTCCTTATCTCACTCATGAAGTCTTTGTTAACCCTTTTTCCTCTTTTCCCTCCTTTTGCCCAGCTGTGGTAGAGGAGGGTGAGCAAGCGACTCTCGTGGGTGCCTGGCTTTGGGCCACTGTCAAACCACGACAGTAGTGAAGCATACAACAGATATAATCCCAGCACAGTGCTTGCTCACTTGAGTTACAATATTTTCTTTCCAACTCACAATTTGAGATTACAAATTTTGATTACACATTTTTCCATGTGTACATTAATGTCTTATTTCTCAACCTTTTCCAGTGCTTCTGCAAATACTGATCTCTACTCAACAGATATTTTCTTTCTTTTGATTATGTGTAGCCCTCACATAGTTACAGATATTGTTAGAAGGGCTTTTACCCTGTAGGCAGAATTTTAGCCTTGCAATCAGTCATATGTTGAAATTTCCATTTCAGGTAAAAAGGAATTCCATGCAACTGTGGGACAAGACATCTTAAATACAAAAACAGCTCCAGGCCCAGGCTACTGGTCATAAAGCTGTAAAGAATATGGCGTCAATTTTCTCATGACAATTTAAACCAAATGCAACAAGCATGCAACAAACAACAGCATACCTTCCTAGCTAGCACAGACACCAAATACAAATGGTGTCATTTTCTCACCACAAACAGCTTATTAAAAAAAAAAAAAAAATCTATGCAATGTTTCCTTGTAAAGAACAAATAGATCATTTAAATAGTATTCATAACTTTCGTGCCAAGTTTGAGAACCTGGAAAATTAATCTCTGTGTGGGTGGAAGAAGTGTCATTTTTTCCTTGAATAAACACAACTTTCCTCATTTCAAAAAACAGCTCTCCAAACCCCAGTGGAACTTCTTCCTTTGGTCTCCCAGGTGACCTGCTGTGGTGACAGGGGGAGCAAGTTCCATGTGTTTCCCTTCCAGGAGCCCCCGAGGCTGCAGAGCACCTGTGCACAGAGAGCTTCTGTTTCTCCTGCAGAGCCTCTTTCTGCTGCTGCAGGGTTCCCTCTCTCCTCCCACCATGGTATATCCCAGTGGCACCAGCTGGGATGGGCCATGGAGTACCAGGACACAGCAGGCACTGATCAACTTGGTTTGGCTCTGGGGTGTGTAATTCCATGTTATTCTGCTCTGGGTGTCAGCACCTCTCAGCACTGCCTGTGGTCCCAGCTCTGTGTTTCTTACAGGGCATGGTCTACAGAGCTTTCCCACCTGATTTCAGGAAATTACTCTGCAATTGTGGGGATGGGAGTGGAACAGGAACTGTTGGGGAAGGGCCTGAGGGCCTGGAGATGTCCTTCTGGACTCATACAGGTTGGTCTGTCTCCTCAGAGCAAGGAGACAGGATGCCAGGCGAAGCCCAAGAAGATCCCAGGGAACAACACCCAAGTATGGAAATCTGCTAACCCGGGTCAGAGGCTGCTCCACATAGGATCTTGCTTTAACTGTGCAGAGGAGATTCAGGCTGACACAGTCACAAGCTGTATAAAACTAATTTTTCCTTTCCCTGCCGCAGTGGTGACAACTAATTTTAAAAATATGTGCTCTTTATGAGCATGTCTAATAGCTCTTTGGGCGTCTTTCTAATTACTTCAATAGCCTTGGGTGGGGTCTTGGACGTTTTAGTTACCTTTTGTGCCAGTGGGGTCAGCTGCTTCTCCTCTGGTGGTGTGCGTCCACATGGGAGAGAGAGAAAACATTGGGAAGATTTTGGCACTTAAGTCTTTTCTGCTCTCCTGGAATTCAGTAATGCCTCAGCAGACTAATTAACAAGCCACAGGGAACCACAGAGAGATGGCGTTTATTGTAATTAGAAGTAAACTAAGAGCATTTGGGCAAAGAGGGAGGCAGAGTAAACCACCACAGGTAAACTGCAAAGCCACAAACTTGGCAAGCAGTGCTTGGCTCCGAGCCCACCTGTGCTCCTGCTATTCCCCCTGCCCCAGAGCTGGATACCAGGAGGCAGCAAGACACCGGGTCAGGACAAGAGGAGACTGTGGGACATGGAGGCAGAGAGAGGTAAGGACAACAGGCAGCTGCGGAAAATAATGTAAATCCTCCCTAATTTGCAGCTGCTAGCGGGTTGCTGGGTTACATTGGGAGAAGCAGTCTCTGCTTCACCATCTGAATGTCCTATCTTCGTTTCTGCCTGCGAAACACCACAGATAAAGTTCTGCCCTGTTCATCTATCCATGAAGACCTAAGAGCTCTATTGCAAATATTTTTCTGTGATTAAAATGGGGCTCCTGAAATTTGTTTGGGCCCCTTGCCTGAGAGAGTGTTTCAGGACCAAGCCCTAGTTTATTAGGAAAAATTAGAATAACGTCAGAGCTATTATCTCCCTGGGACACATGCTTGAGCCTGGTTATCTTCTCAGTTTCTTTCTGTTCTCCAACTAGAGACAGCAGCACATGCACATCCCCAGAGGGAGAGGTGGAAGGAAGAAAAGAGGTTATTGTCTCAGAGGCAGTAACCTGTAAACTCTGCAAATCTGGCTTCATCTTTTCCCTTTGCTGTCCAATGTTTCAACAACAACTCAGCTGTTGGTTTTCCATTAGGCTTACTGTCAAAAATAAAAAAGAAAGATGGTGGCTGAAAGAAAGAGAGAGGAAAAAGAGAAGGGATCAGCCATCTTCTTTTTAGAATTCCATAAAGGATTATGCTAAATTTCTTTTTTTTTTTTCTGCTTCCCCAGTTTGTTAACATTTACATTTAATCTCTCTTTGATACTTCCCAGAATCTGTTTTTGCTTAATCAGTCTCCTTCCCTTACTGTCCTATTTTGACTAAAATATGGCATAACCGTTAGATCCAGCTCTTAAAAGTACAGGGTCAATTCTGCTTTCCCTCATTTCTGCTGTCAACAGCCAGCATCATGTGAGGACAGAGGGACCTTTTAGAAGTGAAATGTACATCATTTTGAAACCCTCCATTCATCTGGACGCATAGTTTTAGTTTAATGATCAAGAAATTTTACATGTCACAGAAGGAGGTTATCGGATATTGACCTTAATAGTGACATAGATCTACATTTAGAGATCACTGGGACACAGAAGTGGTCACATGAGGACTGTTATCTGAGTAATTTTTCCTACTCCTTTTTCAAGTCTTTGGTTCCTTAACAGCCTGCTGGCCCACACTATGCACAACACTGTTGTTGTCACTGTCCTTGGGCCTACCTGATTTCAGATAAAATTTGCCACACGTATTTTCTGTACCCAACCAGCCCGGCACCCCTTTGTTAACACCAGGCACAAGATCTGACCTGGAGGGGCAGCTCCAGGCCAGTGAGGCCAAGCAGTTCCCAGCTGCACCAGCCTGACCAGCAGACTGGCCAAGAGAGCCTCAGAGTTGTAATGAGGCCACAGGAGTGAATGAAGCTGTGCTGGCCAAGGAGCCTGTCCTCCTCCCCCAACATGAAGCACAGGCTTCTCCTGGTGTCCAGGAGGAACAGGAGTACTCGTGCTGCAGTAAGCACCTTGGTGAATGAGCTTTTGTGGAAACAGCAAGCTGGAAATGCCCAGTATCCTAAGGCTATAAAGCTGCAGAGTCATGTTGTGACTAAATGCTCACATCACAGTGCTAAAATGGATTTTCTGTCCTTTTTTCTCATCTCCAGCTGTCTGTGCAGTTTGATTCAAACTTTTGCTTCCATGCTACAACTGCACATGCATTAGATAGGAGGTTACCTCTTCCACATTTCTTCTCTGTTGTTTTCCTACTTTTACTGCCTGCCCTGCAGCATTGCCCCAGTGGGATTATTCCTTATGTCCCATTACACCTCTGCATGCTCTCCTGACCACTGTGAGAGCTTTCCAGTGCCGGCTGCCTCAGACAATCCCACCATGCCAGTGGTGCTGCACAGCTGTCCTCCTGTGGAGTGGGGACATTGTACAGTGGGATTTGTCTGGTGTGGTTCTGCCCAGCTCCCATCACATCCTTCTCTGGCTCTATTGATGCTTTTGTCTTTCCAACACCTGAACAGCAATACTGATTCACCCCCCTTGATGCTGAGCTCTTTAAGATGCACATTATTAGAGATATTAATTCTGCTTGAGGAAACCTAATATCTGAAGCTCGGTTAAAAGATAAGATGTCTCAGTTATGTGAACACAGATTTATGAAAGGGAGACAGATGGATAGGCATCTTGTTTTGCGCTGGGCATTTTCATGTTTCTCCAAAGAGGATAGTCATAAAACCTGTGTCTGTAGATAAAAACCTACCACTGCTTTCTTTGGAGCCTGGACGTAATTTGGCTCCAAGGGAAGAAAAACTTCTTCATTTCTTCAGCTGTTTGCATGATCCTTTTGAGCTTTGTAAGCTCAACTAAAAGTACTAAATCCACACCATTACTGATTTGGATTTTAGTGCCCAAACCTCACTTTATGAGGTATATTAAGCTTAGTTCTGCTTATCATATCTCCTGTTACAGAGGCATAATTAATGCTGAGTGGAAACCAGGTTTACTGCTCTGCAAAAGATCTTCCATTGTCAAAAATGTTGAAACAAATCCAGCACCTTTCAGAGGAGAGGTTAGATTTGTGTAAATAAATACTCATTAAGAAGAAGAGTGAGGAAAGTGCTCATTAGATTTATAAAGTGCTCATGGGGTGTGGAGAGGACAGCTTGGGATCCCTGTCTCTGTTAATACTGATTTCCTTGAAGGAAATGAAGTGCTTACAGTGGAGGAGCCTGAATGATTCTCTCCACGTGTAGGCAAGTGACAGGTAAGGTTCCTGTCTCAAATGTGGGAGTTACAAGGACTTGAATCCAAGTTTTCCATGTTTTGTACCAATTCACCCAAAGATTTCATTCATTCACTGAGGACTGAACGCTCTCTTAAGTTGGACCAACAGTTCTCTCTGGAGTTTAGAAATATTTCCTGCCAGAAATGGTACACGATTTTCCCCAACTCAGAAAATGTCGGTTTTATTTAATTGACATTTTCCAAGAAACATATTAACCATACAGTTCCCTACCACCTCTAGGTTTAACTGAATCTCATCAATTTTACTGTTTAGAAAAGGGAGATAGTACTTCCTCTGTCCCTTCTGCAGCATGGCTACTGTATTCTGTAAACACTTCTCTTGTTTTAGAGAAGGAAAGAAAGAAAGAAGGAAAGAAGGGAGGAAGGAAGGACAAGATATATAAGAAACGGGGTCAATCTGGCCTCCATGACAGTTTTTGCTATTGTGTATGACAGAAAGAATCGGGAACAAAAGTAATGGTTCAAGTCCCACTGAACTAAAGTAACTTAGCAATAGGGAATTGTTCACCTCACAGATAGGATGGAGGTCTCAGTGCTTAGTGGATCATCAGTTCACTGCAGACTTGGTGCAAGTCAAGCTAATTAGAGTGTTCTCCTGGTGTCTTGGCACTTGATACAGCCCAGGACACGAGGAGCAACTGATGCAACCTCTGATGAGTGACAGCCATCAGAGAGGGAAGGTTTCTGTGGTGCAAGAGATTCTGTCCTGCTGGGCTTCACAGGCTTGAAAGACGACTTGTCTCCTTGCTGAGGGAGCTGCTGTCAGCAGTGTGCTCTCTCCCCCTGTATGATGACACACAGACATACGTGCACGCCTGGATGTATAGTTCTTCAAGGGAAAAAAAAAGAAGTGAGAATTTCCTGGTTTTTCCATTACATTTGCCCTCAAGCTTTTGTGCCAAGCTGAAGAAGAAAGCGAGAGCACATCAGAGAGGAACCAGCCCACACCCTTCTCAGCAACAAGAAAGGTATTTGGTTATGTTGCCACCCCTGCACGATGACGTACACAGTCAAGAAATCTTAGCAGATAATAACGCTCTGCTATAAATTTGGGTTGTTTGTGGGTGCTAGCACAGCAGGGGCAGCCTATTCTGGAATGGATCAGAGAAATGGAACAGGCAGCAGCAGCAAAAGCTCAATTTTCCCCCCTCCTCAGGCAGCATGTCTGACACAATTGGCAGCTCATTTCTCCTGCCCTCGGATGTGAGCTGCCTCTGAATGCCTCCCTTGTGTTAGGGCTGGTACTGAGCTAAATTTGGGCCTGGTGCCAATGATTACAATTCCCATTAGCTGGAATATACATTAACTTCAGAGGTTTCAGACCTCTCCAGCAAAGGGAATTGCCTTCTGTATGCATCCATTATTTTTCTGGAAGAGAAAGAGCTCTGTTTCGTGCCTGTTATTCACTCACACAATCTGTTTGTTTTGGTTTATTCTGGGATTTTTTAGGAAGCTAGCCCTGTTAAAAACAGTTTTATAAAGGCCCTGAAGCAGTTTTGTCACCACAATGTAGCATTTTATGCTGTCATGCAACGTGGCACTGGGCGGCTGCAGCTGCTGGGGATGAGGATATGCCCCAGCCACAGGCAGCTCCTGGAGCCTGGTGGGATGGCTGGAGGTTTGCATCCACCTCTGCCCCATCACCTGTGTGCACACAAGGTGAGAGGATGTTCTGTGAGCCCGAGCAGAGAGCCAGGGATCACAGCTGGGAAGAGTCTCCTGAAAGCTGCAGAGACTTAAAGCAGTTGTGAGAGCTCTTTTAAAGCCAGGTCATTACCTGTGCTTTCCACTTCCCTTTACTTCTTTATCCTTGATCGAATCTCCCATCCTGGACAGATTTTAGCTTTAAGCCCTAGTTGTTAAATCAATGAGCTCTCTCCTCTCCTGAAGCCTAAGATACAGTCTAGGGCTTTAAGATGCTATTCACTTTACAGCTGTTTATAAAGAAAAATCCTGGTTCACAAGTCTGAAAAATATGTTTTGAACAAAAATCCAACACTTAGTGTGCTCAGGTTATTGATTGTTAGTCTGTGCAGCCTAGGAGATTTAATTGGTTCTGACCTCCTTTTCCTCTCCAACCTGTGTATTATTTTCTGTGCTGTCAGTAAAACTGTGTCTCAACTCTTATCATTATGATATAGTTTCTGTTTCAGTAAAGGGAGGCGAACAAACTCCTGGACAAGTGAGTAGCTAATATGTGCTGTCACTCTTGTGTGTCCTCACACCTCCCTACACCTGAAACAGGGGTCTTGATTTTTAATCTGAAGAATCTGGTCACTTTTTTTCATCCCTTAAGGCTTCAAAACAAATCTGTGTGCTAAATATCACTGTTGGTTATGTCAGCTGGGAATCCTTCAGGATGTGACCTGTTTGAATAAAATAAAGTGAAAATTCCTTTCTCCCTTCCTTCATCTTGGTGGCTCACTGCAATTGTAGGCACAGTATGGGGGATTGATCAGACACCTAAAGCACCCCAGGGCATCAGCAGAGGTGAGGGCTTTGTGTGCTTAGTGTGGCACAGACAGGCTCTGGCTGAAGGATTTTAGAGTGTAAAGAGATAAACAGATGAGGAACAAGGGCACAATTGTCCTTCCTTTTCTGCTCACAGGTAAACAAAGCGGAAAAAAGTCAATGTTTTACTCAAAGTTTGCCTTTTACCTGAAGCAAATGTTTGCCTGCATCACACAAAGAAAGAAATGGAAGTCCCCGAATTACTCTTGAGGACCTTTGACACAAAGTTGTTCTCTTATTTGAAAACTTTGCTGCCTCAGGAAAAGATTAATTGGTTACCTGGAGGTGTGACAGCCGAATGTACTGGTAGCAAGGAAAAGTAACTCTTGCCTCTCTAAAGATCTGCACATTCTCAGTGGATCTGAGGTGTCAGACACACATCAGACCTCCCTTTTTTTGAGAAGGTTTTGACTTTCTGCATCCTACCTACCTGCAAACTGGTTCAAGGGGCTTATTTAGGAGAGTAGGAACTACCAATTTTCATTTTGCAGGAAAAATGCAGTTGGTTTGTGATTTCTCAGTGTAAAAAAGCTCGGTGGGGCAGGGAAGGCTCACTTTCCAGAGGGCAATGTTTGGTATCTGGAGGTTCAGGCTTTGCTTTGCAGGCCACCTGTTGCATCTCTCATTGCTTTGCTCACATGGCTGCCTGAGAAGAAGGGAAGAGCTGGACCACCCTCTGCTTCTGCCTGAAGGGAATGGTTTGAGTTGTTCTCTTACCTCACTCCTGTATTAAGTCCCCCACCCTTCCCTGAAGAGCCCCACAAGTGCTCCACTGGAGTAAACAAGTGGGAATATCAGTGTGTTAAAAAGCAGAAGCAGTAGATGGAAGTTTTCAGATCAGGAATTAAACTTCCACGTTGCACTTCCCTTTGGCTCTTTATCTCAGGTCTTTTGCGCAAGAGCCCAGCTCTGTTCAGCTCCAGTCTGTTTGCTGATGTCATAACCTCACCTGCATCTGGTACCCACTTCTAACCCTGCCCCTCTTCTGTCATCCTCTTTGCATGATCCAGTGTCATCCCACTCCAGTTTGAGCCTTCATGTAATGCCACTGCATGACACCCCACCTCTAATACTATCATCACATAATCCATCTGTTTTTGTGTCTCTAATCTCTTAATTTTATAATTGTTAGCCTGAGTCTTTGCCTCTCTCTTTACCCCAGAACAATTTTATCCACAATTTCGATAGGCTGATGAATCTTTGAACTGAAATGTAAAATATCTAGAAAGCTCTGGTCTGGCTGTTCTTGATAATGAATGGAAATGAGCTTATTTTCAGCATTTGGTGTTTCACTCTGCTCCTGAGATAGCACCAGTTATTTCCGAGTTTGTATTGTCAGGGTCTGCTTTTGTTTTGCTTTGGATTTAACATTTCATAACATTTACTGAGGCGACTTTTTTTTCCTGCAGTTCTGAGGATTTAATCACGAAACTCCCCCTGTGAACATTCACTGCTGTCATTACTGGCTTTGCAGGCTGAAAAGCAGGAAATGCTCTGCATAGCTGACCTTCCTTTATGATATTAGCAGTGATTTGTGACAGATACTTCTTGTCTGCCGCATTTCAGACCCCGTTTTACAGTAGCACTGCTAACAGCATTTTCTGTTGCTTCACTGTAAGTCACGGCCCTGGTGTTTACACTGGCTTGGTGCCACCGGAGCTTACACTGGCGGCCAACAGGTTGCAACAAAGCAGAACCGATGGGATCTTTGGAAAGTTAAATTATCCAAAAGGGTTATGCTGCATTACCCAGCAAGGTCTACGTGCTTATAGGCTGGTATAAATCCTCAGAGGGTCTCTCAGGGAGGTGTAGCTGTAGTGATTTACATCAGCAACTGCCCGAGCAGCCACAAGGAATTTTAACAGTCTGCGTTTTATAAAGTGCAGCAAGAGAAGTCAGCCTCCCATCAGTGGCTTTCTGTGCTAGCCCCTGCTGGCTACTGACTCCTTCTCCTGTCTCCATGCTCCTTCCACTGTGGATTGCTGTGGGCAGCAGCCCCCTGACTGATGCTTGAGGGACTGAACAAGAAAGGCCCTGGCATGTGCATCGTTAGGTGGCATCGTTAATTTCTACGTAGTCTAACACACATTTGACCAAAGCTGCCTTACTGACCACATCATTTTTATGAAGCCTCGGTTTAGGGAAGACCCCGGCTTACTGTTGCTGGGCTGAAATTGTGAGCATCACTCTGAGCTGTATTCACAGCTCCAGTTTCAGTATCTAGGCTATCTGTACAGTGCCTGGGGAGAAAGCCTGATTTCTGAGAATGTTTCACATAATCCAGGCTGAAACAGAGACTATCTAAGCTAGTCAAGAGGAAATACCAGGAGAAAGGGACGTATTAAATTTTGTGTCTCTTTGGAGCTTAAAGCTAGTGGGAGTTATTTGTCTCTGCTCAGGTTTTCATTGCAAACATGAGTCCTCTCTCTATTTTTTGTATCTAAAGCAGGAGAGAGATCTCTTCTTAGACACTTAACACACTCAACTAGGAACAAAGAACCTGGATTCAAATATCTCCTCTACTTGAGGCAACTTGAACTTTGTATGAGCTTGGTGAGTAATGCAATATCAATGGAATGTATCCTGCTTCCAAATAAAAAAGATGGCTAGGCAGTAAGACCTGCATCTTATGTGTGAGTGCTGTGATCATGGCAAAAAGCACCATCCTCCCTTTCCTTCTCTCTGCCACAGTAAATATTTAATTACCTCCCACAGATAGCAAGAGATTCAGCAACAGAGTTGAAAAGCTTCATCCCAGAAGATCCTGTAATTCAGGTCTTAGAGTATTTCTTATGGAGTGTATCCACATCTCCTTGGGCAGAGAATGGGCTGAGCCAGGACACCTTACAAAGCAGACTTCTCAAACACACAAGTCACAGAGTAAAATATGTTCCCCATCTGCTTCCTGAATATGTGGAAAAAACTGAAATGTGCAACATGGGACTTGAGAAGGAGCCTTTGCAGTCATATGTTTCTGTAAGTATTAAGACAAGTCTCAATATTTTGTTTGAAATATGAACAAGGATGTGAGAAGCTCTGTTTTTTAAGGTAGATACAGGGATACAGGCATTTTAGAAGCCTCACAGGGGAAGCTCAGGCGCACAAGGAATTAAAATATCTGCAAAGCTGCATGTGCAGAATTTAAATTTCAGTTATTTAAATGTAAATCTGTAAAATATCAGCTCAGCATCTAAGTGCTCCTGTGAATGTGAGCTCAGGCAGCTAGATGAAGGCGGCAAGGGAGCTCGGGGGCACAAGGATAGCTAAAAGGTGCCTTAAAACCCCTTCCAGCTTCCAACTCATGGCACTGTGTGGCCATGAAAGGTCTATCCTGGCTGTGGCTGATCTGAGGCTTGGTGAGATTCTGACATTCAAATTGTTGCTGCAGGAAGATGCTCAGCTGAGGGGCCAGCAATAGTCATTATGGACTATGGGGCTCAAATGCCAGTAGTCTAGTTTCAAAAGTCCTTTTCTTTTCCTAAGAGCTTGTACACAGCTATTTTTTTCCCTCGCTTTGTACTCCTTGTTAAGAGAGTATTTCTTTGCCTCTTACAAAAGCGACTTTCTTTTTTAGGTAGATGTCAGTGGTGCTGTGTGAGCTCCTGCAGTGTCAGATCAGTCCCTTATGTTTTGGGCAGAGGAATGGATGTGCTCTCGGTGTCTGCCCCCAGCTCTACCATCAGTTCATTCAGTGAGTGAGTCACTTCGTGTGGATGTCTGCATTTCTCCATCCCTGTGGTGGGCAGGACGTCAGTATGTGTGTCACGCTCAGTGTTCCACTGTGCTGGCAGACTGGCAGGCACATCCTGCAATGCCTATGGCACAGGGCAGGGCTCTGGCTGCAGAACAGAGTTTCTTGCTCAGGGGAACTTTCCGTACACACTCTGCTTTCCTATTGAAACAGGGTAAATCTTAAAAAAAAAAAAAAAATCTGTGTGACAGAAGATTTGCAAGGGACACTCACAGTGACTGAGGTATCAGGGCAGACTGCAATCCTGCCTTGGGTTTGGGAGAAGCTCGTCAGAGCCAGAGCTGAACTGACACCACGAGCTGGTATTCCCCAGTGAAACAGAAATTATTTTCCTTGGAAGACCCACAGGCTCCTGATCACCCATTGCCTTATTTCCCCTTCCATTCACTTTTTAGATTATGTTATTTCACACAATGAGATACTAAGAAGAACATAAGGGACAGCCCGCTTGATACACTGGTCACTCCAGAGCATCTCGTGGGAAATTCAGGATTTCCATGCATCCAGGCTGAAGTTTGTCCTTCCACTATGCCTGCATCTGTGATGGGAAGAAAGACATCTTTGGAGTACCACTACAAGCCCTGCTCTCACCCTGCCTGCACTGCAAAACGTCAGCTGGCAGCTTCCCTGTTGGGTCCTCATGCACTTCTTTTCACCCTGCCCTATTTCCAGGTTCCTCAAAAGGACTCGTGGGAATAGCAGTGACAGACAGTCACTGACAGCATCAGGATGGAGGACTCAAATGGAAAAGTTGCTAGATAGTATCTAGTCATTGGAGTTGCATAAATGTCCATTTTCACCTCAAAAAGCCTGCCAGAGGCAGCAGTCACACCTTCCCTGTGCCTGAAAGGTCTCACAGGTACTGGGAGCACTGGAGGACTTGCAGCTCCAACACCTGAATTTGTGAGACTTGATAAAACGTAAATATTCACAACATAGCTGTGACACTTAAATCTAGCACTACACTGATTTAAGACCTGAATATTGACCAGCCAGCAGCCGTCAGCCCCTGGCTTCTGCAGCATGGCACCCTCTCCTTCTGGATGCACCTTCAGGATGAATTCTTCGTTCTAAAGCTCCCCTGCTATATACTTCCAAAGCAATGTAGGCATGGTTAATATTAATAAATAGTGAGGATTTCTACCCTGCTTCAGCACTCATTATGGTTGCAGTGATTCAAACCTCCAGCATAGACAGGAACTGCCTTGAGCTGAACTTGAGCAACTATCTAATAAAATATAGCCATGAGACGAATAGGAGTTAGACAGTTGAAGTGCCTTGAGCATGCTTGAAAGATTTATTTCCTGGCTTCCTCTGGAGGGCTTTTTAATAGGGAGGATTTGATTCTGTGAATATATATATATATATATAATCCATATAAGAGAGAAAAAGATTTTACAGTGTTAAGGGGGGAAAGGGACATTTACACTTTTTGAGGAGATGCTACAGAGAAAGCATTCTTTATTTTACGTGTTATATTTACAGCTGCTGCATTTCCTGTAAGAAAACAGATGTGAGTGCATCATTCACAGTCTTACAGGCAAATTTGCCATACACTTGTGGTACATGCAGAGAGACACTCAAAGCTATAGTGCCTGAAGTCTGCACTGTGGAGTGGGATGCTGAACCACAGATGGGTAGAGATTGTATTTGGGCTCAGATGAGGAAGAGGCTGCTGGAGAGGATTCTGTAGCCAGACTCAGATTGAGGAGAAATAAATAACAATTAAGAAATATAATATATTATGTAACTTCAGAGCAACATCTCCAGGGTCTGAAAAATGAGAGCTTAGTAATAATTTTATACTCTCCTATCCTTTTGATCTGTATGCCTGTCTTACCACACATCTCTTCTGTCTCAGATGCAACTCCTCTGTTCCTAGGATACTTGCTCCAGAGGCTGGAAGTAGAGGGGAAATTAGGCAAGGAAATTCCTAGGATTCTTCTCCTCAACCTTTCTAGGCTGGATATATAAAACAGTGACAATCAACAAATGGAGGAACTGTCCCATTGTTGCCAACCAGAAGACATAGCCATTCTGCAGGGCTGAACATAGCCATTCTGCAGAACATCGTTCTGATTCTGGCTTTGAAGGGGGATAGAGCCCGTCTGTCCTCCTTAATCCTCTCTTATCAGCTGTTATTACCTTAAATGTAAGAAATTACATGATACAGCACCTCAGAAATTTCCATCCACTCTCTCCAAATAACACTGTAAAAATGTTTCTTTGTCTCCCCACAGGATTTTAAGTTCTCTCATTATTTTCTTCCATTTCTCAAGTGTGCAATATGCATCCCAAGTAATGCTTCTTCCTTGTTTACATGACTTTAAAACATTTCGTTCACAGCCCCTGCTGACATTAAGGTCATCGTTCTTGATGCACAACATCTCAGAGCTGGCCAAGCTGATGACTGAACCTACCTGCTTTGAGAACAACTCATCCTATCCTAAGAGACCTGAGCAAAGTAGGAATAATGCTCTCTTTTTCTCTCTCCCCGTCTCTTGGGAACATAGAACTCAGTTCCCTCCAGCTCCATAATTTCTGGGTAGACACATGAGTGAGCCCACACCTAAATGTAACCCTGTATTCAGACCCACCCCTAATATGTTATGGTAACAAGAGTGTACATATAGAGAGTTGGTGAGCCACCCTCCACTTGAATTGCACTTTTTGTCATCTCCTTGGCATGTAAAATACTGTCTTGCATTCATGTGCTGCTCATGTGGGAGTAACCTGAGGCAGTCTGAGCATAGGAAAATCTGTACATGTAGGAAAAGAAGTGGAGTTGCCTTCAGCAAGACAACCTTATTTGACCCTCCTCCTTCCTTTACAGCTGGTGTTTCAGCTGGGACAGAGAAGAATGAGGGGACTGAGGCTAAGGCCAGATGTTGGCATCAGGCACACAGGAGTTGAACAGGTTTTCTCCATGCCTTCCTGCCAGTGCACATTAATCCTGAGCCACAGTGCCTTCTGTCATTCCAGCTCTTGATCCTTTCCCTTAATCCCTCTATTTATACCTTCTGAGCTGGAGTCTCCTTTCTTATGTGCCAGTTTTACACCAGTATAAATTCATGGATGTCTGTGTGTTTGTTACTGGCTCGCTCTCACCCATAAAAGAAGAGAATTAGACCCATCACTTCCAGATACCAAATGGAGTATCCCCTATCCCTTGGTTTTGTAAATACTCCTTTTATTCCTATTTTTCTTCAGTCTGTTCCAACACATAGCAGCCTGCTGTTATTCTGGTGCTGTATTCCCAAAATGTACCCCACGATGCTGCTGCTGAAGCTATGTCAGGGACGGTGCATAAATGCAACTTCCTCCATGCTGAGTCAGTCTGGGATAAACTCTTCCAGGGTTCTGTTCCTTGGCACTAGCATCAGCCAGGAGATGTCTATCAGTAGCCTTTTATTTTTTTTCACCTTCACCCCTCCACGTTCAGCCTGGCTAATGTAGACTGCCCTTAGGATTGTTTAGTGTTCCTCATAGTTCCATTAAGGAGAGCCAGTTGAGGATTTGGACCTTCCTGTTCTCCATACTGGCCAAATGGAGGAAAAGGCCAGGACTTGTCTTGCCTAGAACTGAAATCTAAAGGCAGCATGATATGTTCTTAATAAAGCAGTGATTATATGAATCACAGTAGCAAAATGTTCTTGCAGAGCTCAGGCCCCACTCCCTGACTGAAGCGTCCAAGGGTGGCTGTCCATCATTCCAGAGGAGGGATTCGCCTTGGACAGGGGTTAGCGTATAGCCCCCTGTGTTACAGAGGAGTAGCTACAGTTCCAGAGTTCTCTTCTAATGAAGATACTTGTGGCTGTTTATTGGACAAAAATAAATTCCAACTGGCCCATATAACAAACGAAACTCAACGACAAAAATGTAATGATATTTATTCAGCCAGCTGCCAGCAAACTCACATGCACTATGAGTCATTCCAGATGTGGATAAAAACAAAGTCTGTCTGTGAAAGTAAGTTTCCTGATCCCGAGGAGACTTGGTTTGGGAGAGGAGCGGCACGCTGACTTCAGCTCTACTCAGAAGAACAGACAGGTTCTTCTGCAAAGGGGGAGGGGGAGAGGAAAAGCCATTATTTATTCCTGAAAAGAAAGGAGCTGGGAAATAAAAAAATCTACTATACAGCTAGACATACGTATTTTAAAGGGAAGGATGCTTTGGAAGACTTTGGTGCTGCTGCTGTTCTATTACAGTGCTCATGCCACTGTGTCCCACAGATGGAGCAGAGGTAAGATTTAAACGTGAAAAACTATTTAAGAGAAAAATTTGAGTTGTAGATTTGGTCTGAAGTTATGTTGCATTATAAATATATATGTGTATATAAATATATATGTGTGTGTATATATATATGTGTGTATATATATATATATATACACACAATTATACAATTTTCCCTCCCAACTCTGGAATTTTTTTCTCCATTAAACAGGTCAGCTAAAAATATATAGAGATAAACAGAAAAATACACATTAATAAGTTCAAAAAGGTAAAATTATATTTGTATTCTATTATAATAAAAATACATAAAATATCCCAAGAACCAGAATGACGTTCTTGCATTTTTCCTTTCTCTCTTCTTTCTAATTTTTCTCCTGCATTAACAAAAAATATGGTATGAAACCTTTAAGTGAAAGCCTGTGCAGTCACAGGCGGCATAATCTGCTCTAGCAGGATGATACCCAGTAATAGTAAAGAAAATAATGCCTGGACTGTGCAAGGTGCCTGGGAATGCTGCTACCCTGCCCTGGCAGAGGAGCACAGATAACACAGAGAAGGTGACCTGATGTGTTATCAGGCTTCAGCTGCCAATGTGACAATACACAGTGGTGACGTATTTGTATTCAGGTGTGTGACAGCAGCATATGGAATGTTTGGGGACTATTGGATTGCATAGGAGATGCTTGCTTCAAAGCTAGTAATGATGTTCTTTCCCTTTTTTGGTTTTATTCTCTCCTCTGGTATTTGGCATGGGTTCAGTGGCTGCTGGAAGTGGAGAAAGGAAACACCTCCCAAAAGATTTATTTGGTTCTGATACTGAGATTCACAGACGTTTAAAGGAACTGGAGTCTGCTAAAAAAATAGAGCATTCAAACGCCTCCCTCCCTACTCCAGCCTCCAGTGTCTTCCTCATCACTGCTGGTACCATTCTAATCTGCCATTTGGGTTTGGTTTTTGATTTGTAGGAGAGGGAATGGTTGAGAGAATTAATGGAGAGCTACACAATCCTGCTCAGGCTGTATAAATGCCTAATTTTTTCCTTACAATGCTTAATTGTTCCTTACAAAAATCTTTGTTAGTGGGAGCTCACTGGCAGGGCATTGACCTGGGACTCACCGTCGCAGGATCTTTCCCCAAATCTTCACACTCTTGGCTGATATTGCATGAGTCATTGTACCTGCATGTGCCTTACTTTCCTCTTCTGGTATAAGACAGGAAATAGCACCAATTTTCATCATAAGATCCTGTATTTCTGTAGGTAAGAATTTGTCATTCCAGGGATGACACAAAAATGTGAGAAAATCAGAACTAGATCTGTATATATTAAAAAAAACCCACAATCCCACCCTTTGGAAGAATGATGTCACTTTGCCTAAGAAATGGAAAAAAAAAATTAAAAAAGAAAAGGGAGTTCATTTTCATTGAATAATCACTATGCAATTTAAGGATGTCCTTCACTTTTGCTAACACACTTATTTTAATTAAGCAACATCTCAACTCTAAAAGGAATTCGTGCAACTATTAAAATCCAATTTTAATCACCATGAATATTTAAAGAAAAACATCAGGACTCTATTGTGCCTTTTGGGAAAGCAGATTTGTTTCAAGCTGGATGCTTTAGCACTTGTTTTTGGAGACTTCAGAGGGAAGAGAAGATTCATTCCCTGTTGTGATAAGGAGTTCAGTTGTCACAAACAGAGTGTGCAGGCATATTCTGAGGGGGAAACCAGATTTCTTTTCCACATCTACTGGGACTATTCTGCTCTAAAGATGTTTTAGAGGCATGACTCCTTCAGCAATAACTACTTCAGTGAACCTCCACTCCCCTGAACTGTGTCAGCCCAACCAAATCTGCAGTATCTAGAGAGGGCCCAAACACTGCCTTAACTTCTGAATTGCTTAGAAACCTAAGATAAAATTTGAGTACTGAGAAATGACACATTCTTCTGCAGACTCAGAGCTCTTCCCTCCCTCCACAAATGATAACTGAGTCTTGTTTAGGTTAAACCTCAGTCACTTAAGTCTTATCCAAGTCCTGATCTGAGTTTTGCAATGAAAAGGCAAAGACAGATGAGCATCTGGTCTGGCGGAAATGACAGATCTGTGTATCATCTCCATGTTGACTTGTCATCCGGATTGTTTACAAAACAGTAGGGCAAAGACCTTGCTTTAATTGCCAGCAGTTGTTGTTTGCAACAGAAATGAGCAGTCAATATTGTATACAACAAGGCCTGGCTTTTACCATTTCTCCACTGGGAAGCCCTGGGGCAGCCTGGGATCCCCAGCCCTTGTAACCAATCATTCAAGCTTTGGCTCAAACGAAACTCAGACATGAGAAAAGATGAACACACTCATGCTGACTGGGAACTCCCGACTGCCACCTCTCTTTTCCCTTTGCTTAGAAACATCAATGGGGGGGGGGGAATCACTTCTGGCAGGCAAACAGAGTTCTTTGTTCTTTCCTTTTTCTTTTTAAACTGCCTCAGCCCTTTGTATTAAAAATCTCGCACACACTCTGAGGAGTTGCCTGCCTTGATTGAGTTGTGAACACTGGTCCAGAAATCACAGGCAAAGCTTGGTCTTTAGGATGGTCGTGTTTAGAGTAATAAAGAAAAGATCCTGAGTGATGATGAAATAATTTTCTTGTCATCACCTCAAGCTTCCTTGAGCCTCTTGTAGGCTTAGCTGCATGGAATTACCCTCTCAGATTTTGTGAAGCTCCTGTCTAGGGAAAAAAGGTAATGAAAAAAGGTAATTAAAAGTCTCTACTGACTAAGTATTATTCCCTATGCAATGGCAGATGTGAGGTCATATAAATTCTTCAAGTTCCAAATAAGAATTCCAGACCTTAAGAGATGTTTCATCTGAAGAAACCAAGGAACAAATCCTGCGTTTTGACAACAAAAATAAGCAAAAAACCTCCTCCATGAAGCTATGGCAACCAGAGACAGTGTCAGCGCTTGCCAGTTGCTATGCTTCCATCAAACTTCTTTGAGAAGTACCAATCCACTGGGGAGCAGGAGCCAGCCTTATAAGCATTACAAGAGTTGTCTGTCCCCTGAGGAGGAGCCCTAAGGCAATCCTTATTAGCACACCTCATCTCAGCTGGCTGGAGTTTATTTGCTGTAAAGGCTGCCTGATTCTGATAAATGGGAACACAAACAGTAGTGTTCTTGCTGTGTGGTTACTCAGGGAGGCAAGATGCAGATTTCTTATGGCTGTGGCGTTTGCACAGTGCAGAAGCAGCTGCAAGAGTAAGTTCACCCCTCAGTGGAGGCTGGAAAAGGAGATGTTGAAAGACACAAAATAAGAATGTAAAATGCTTTTCACCCATAAACGTCAAAAGGATATATCAGCACCACGCAAGTTTCATGCTTTTGGGGAGTTTTTTGCTGTTCCTTCTGGACCTCAAAAGCAGCAGTACAGTCCCATCCAGATCTATCTGGTCCATGTGCATTATTTTCTACCCAGTCTCTAGTGGCTGGTGAAAGTGAAATGTCTGTTTGAGAGCACCAGGGGAAGAGTTTGCTCTCCTTAAAGGTTTTCTGCAGAAGGAATTGCTTGAACAAACTGAAGGTCCATCCTTGATTTCCCCACAACATTGCAAACTCTTTTTTTTTTTTTTTCATTTGCTCTAGTGTTGTGGTAGCTCAGTTTGTGAGTTTGATGGAGCAGCTGCTACCTGAGCAACTTTTGCCTGCTACTTCTGCTTGTGGGCTTAGCTGGAGCAGGCTGGCAGCTCTCCAGGAGAGGGAAGACTGTGTAGAAGAGAAAGAGACTGGCTGTTGATAGAAAGCCAGCCAGTACTTTTGTAAGGCAGCAGTGTTTAATAGAGTCTAATCTCTGGGGTCATTTGGTTGCTGGTGATCTCTGCTATGTGTGCAAAGATCGAGTGCCTCAAAAATTAGAGCATGCCCTTCCTTCCCCACTCCTTTTCATCTTATTTCCCTCTCTTCCCTGCTGCATCTCATATTGCATCCTTACAGCCACGCACTCCCTGCTCGAGCAGCTTCTGGGGTTCCACCACCGACAGTAACCCTTGTTTGACATTTTTGGCTTGGAGAGCATGAGCAAAGGGAATGTGGCCTGAACACAGCCTGTAATTGCAACACAAATGGTCAAACACATCCAAATTTATGTACCCAGTGCTCCTTCAGTAAACCAGGTTATGGTCTGGGTTATTTGATAAGTGACAAAATTTCCAGAGATCTGATCCAAGCATAAAAAGAAGTTACAACAGCTAGACCCGCTACCAGAAATTTTTAAATTGTAACGTCTATCCAACTTCCTTTAAATTCTATAAAGACATTGTTATCCAATTCTTAAAATGTGCAGTGTAAATGAAAGATATGAAATGAAAGCTATGAAACAGCACCAGCTCTAAGCCTGGCTGTGTAAAGAACATTACTTCTTATGAGGAAAATACAATATTTCCCTTTTCTCTGGCTCTCATGTGATCACTTGGAAAACTGCCTCAATTGCCCCAGCTTCCCAGCTTGTTGGGCCCATTCCAATGACCTCACTGGAGCTGCAAAAGGTGTGATCAATCTGCTGCAAAAGTTTTTCCCACCTGCCTGAGTCTGTTCCATGAGTCTGCCCAGTTCCTGGGAATGCATGTTTGTAGGCTGGAGTCCCCTGATGCAAATTATTTCTGCACCAAATATTGCAACTCTATCTGTAAGGAGATGAAGGCACTTCCTAAAGAAGGTTGGGAAAGGGGTTTGTTATTAGTACAGCTGCAAAGGTAGCTGGAATATCACAGTCTCTGAGTGGATTTTAACCATGGTAGGATAAATATCCGATAAGGTAGGGCTGTGACTCTAATCAAAATCCATTCTAGCATGTCCTGATTGCCCAAATGCTCCTTTAGGGCCAGACTTAATTAATTTAACCTGCGTGGAGGATAATTCCTGAATCAGAATTCACAGTGGGTACCTGAACCTGAAAGACATGCAAAGGATGCTTAAAAAAAAAAAATAATCAAAGTTTCTAATCTCTTCTAGGGCAATGATGCTGAACTGTGATGAGATCAGAGGGAAGATAGATTATGGAAGTTTCCACATTTCAGTTTAGATCACAGGTGGATTTTGTACTCTATAAAAGCAGTCATGCTGTTAGGAAGGAAGGATCTAAGTGATTCTGAAACTATATTCACCACAGGAAGCAGCCAAAAAATGGCTAAATCTTACTGCTCACACAGTTATAAAGTTAAAAAGAGAGAGGAACTACACAGTTTTGCGGAAACCTGAGTAAACAACAAGAGGAAGACACATGAAGTAAAACTGTTTTCTCTTTGATATGTGCTAGACTAAATGAGAACTGCTGAAAATGGCACCTGTAGAATCTTCCTGGTGATGCCAGTTCCACCCCAGTACAGAGGGCTGGCAAGTCAGTAAGATATTTGCTATTGCTTTGGTCATCTTTTTCAGAATTCCTGCAGGCTGTAGCGTCCCATCTATTTGCCTCAGTTCCAGGTATGGAACTATCCTGGGATCTGGATCAGTTTGCACAAAGGTCCTCCTGTCCCAGCCAAAGTTCATCTGGGAAGCACCTCCCGCCCTTTGAGTGTCTCTTTCCACTTTCACCTGGAAAAAGCTCCCTTCACTTCACCTCTAACAACCATCTCACTGCTCTTAGTGCCTGTTGATCAGCCAGTGTTCTCTTCCATAGGTGAAGCAGCTCTGTGATCAATGAAATAAACTCATGTAAAACCCTGTGAGTCCCCTCCTGGTTACCTTATACTCAACTGCTGGGCCCAGAGACCTCAGTGGTACCTGGCATTATGCAAACACACAGAATAAAAAATAATCTGTCTTTCTCCAGAGAACTTTCAGTGTAATTAAGGAGAGGAAATGTTAGCATCCTTTTTCATCATGAGGCACAGAGTCATTAAATCCCTTGCCCCAAATCTCTTCAAGATGACTGTGTGAGTGTAGTCCTGTGTATTGTTAATAGCTGTGATTTTTTTTTTTTAAATTCTATTTCTGAAGCATAAAGTGCTTTTCTTGTTTTCTTGGGGTAGATCACGCCAAATTCGGCAGGAGTGTAATGACTTCTCATGCAGAAAGAAATGCTGTCAGAAGCACTGAATAGTACAGTCTAATTGAAAGGGAAGTCAGCAGGCCTTAATGAACATCATCAGGCTGCAGAGGCTCTGATTATTCAGATAGTGACAGACAAGATGTAAATTGCTGAGGTGAAGGCTGAGTGGGGCAGCAATTAACTTTGCACGCAGTGCCTGTGTCCGGGTTCAAGGCAGGGCAGGACCCACAGGGCAAGCCCTGGGTGCTGGAGGAGTAACTGGTGATTGCCCACAGGCACGGCCAGGGCTCTGGGAATCTCCCTGCACCACAGTGGTTCTGCTGAGGGGAGCTGAGTCCATCCGAGATGCAGAGAAGCCAGCCGGGTACATGGACCTGGCTGCAGCAAAACAGGGAGCTGGGCAAGTGTCTTGGTTTGAAGGGGGAGAACCAGCCTGTCCCTTGCTTTAACTTAAATGTGCACACCAGCCCGACACAAGTCAACAATAGTTTTTCTGTTCTCAGGAGTGAGGCCACAATTCATTATCTGGAATTTGGTTTCCTATAGCAACCTTGATTTTTAAAGTCTTCCAGCCTGAGTGAGTTATTTGTTGTTTAAAGGGTTTTATTGCAGACTGGCACTGGCATGGGTGAAGGTGATGCAGGTCAGCTGTACAGGGAGCTGATGCTGGGAAGCTGAGGGGGAAATGTATCGAAGCATCATTAAAAGGGGAAAAAAAAGGCAACTTCAGAATAAGCTGAAAATAACACTTGTTATTTAACACAAACAAAAGACCCCAAGGGGACTGTCATCTGTGGGGTTTTCTCTCTCACTGGAAGGAGAGAAAGCCAAGAAAGGGATCCTGTATGTCTCTATTGTCCCTATGTCTCTCATTACCCCCAAATACTGTTTAATTTGGCTGTTGCTATGGCAGTTTTATGATATATCCCCTACAGCATACATGCTCCTCCAGAGACATTAAACCAGCCCAGCTGTGCACCCCAAGCTGTGGTGTTTCCATGCCTACTCAGTGACCAAGCCTCAGCCAGTCAACTCCTTTTAACCTCCCTAAAATGCTCCAGGCTGCAGCAATAACCTGTCTCCACTTCTCTTGATACCACAGCGCTTATGTGACAGCACAAGCTCAGTGCTGGGCTGGAGGCTGAGAATGTGAGGAGGAGAGAAGCAAAGTTAAATAAGGTCCACTACTCCCAGTTTCCATAAACATTCCTTTCCTCTGGTGAAAGCATATGTGAGGCCTTTCCTGGCCCAGTTTGCTGGTTAGGTTTGGCAGCCCCCAGTTCCCCCGAGAGCAGCATGCATACCACTCGTCCTCTGGAAATTCCTCCCTAGCCACAGGCAAACAGGTCACCAGCCAGGAGCCAGGCTCCAAACCACTGAGTGTCTCTCTCTGCTCAGGAGGAGCCAGGTGGGTAGCTGAAAAGAGATGCTGAGGAAGGGAAAAATAAGTTGTTCAGTGCCCAGAGGTTATTTGGGAGGAAATGGGGCGGTGGAAGGACAATGCTGTGCTTCAGTCTTGTGTTGGAGACCCAAATTCATAATGTGTTCTGTGGTGCCTGCCCAGCCCCCTCACCCTCTGGCACAGCACAGGGGAAGCAGAACACTTCAGACAGGTTTTGCCTAATTGCAAAGAGAGTAAGCTGCACTGGGCTGGATGTGGATATCTGCTGCAAGCCAGAACATCAGGATTTAATTGTCTCCATCCATTTGGCAGGTGGTGGCATGCCACAAAAGGGCTTGATGCTTCTAATCTCTTCTCTGTCTTGGGAAGAGTAGAGACTTTCCAATCTGGCAGGGATAAATTGATCCACAGAGAGGGAGACAGAGACAAAGGCAAAAGACAGATATGCTGTGAAAGAATAGGGAAAAAGCTGGACATAAAAATGAAAATGGTGTGAAGGAGAGGAAAAACGAAGATAAAGGAAAGGTGCAGAGAGAGAGAAAACGTGTAAAAATGGGTGGGAAATGTTAAAGTGCACATCCAGTCGAGATTAGAGTAGCATTGCCTCCCTTGTCAGCATGGTATGCATCCCCATTTGAACCCATGCTTCAGCAGATGCCCATCTGTCACAGCTGGTCTTCATCTCACCCATCTGCCTCTCAGGCTCTTGGAAAGGTTGCTCTTCTTTGGACCTGGCACTGCCTTTTTCTCATGTAAGCAGGACTCAAGTTTACTTCTAGTCCTCAACAGCCTCTCATCCTACCAGGATGCTGAGAGCTTCTAATCTGGGCAATTGACCTCTAGTCACAGTATAAAAATTAAATCTACTGAATCATCAGTGTGTCAGGATTTCTTCCATTTTTTTAACCCCTCCTTTTGATCTTCTAAGCTATGTAGGTATGCAAAAGACTCTTGCCACTGCCCGAGAAACAGCCCATTTTATTTCACAGAAGTTGCAAGAAACTTGCAGTTTTACAGGACTATGGAGCTACTGCATTTCCCGTTAACATCGGTCATAATAAACAGTGCCACAACTGCACAGGTCCTTGTATCTCCCTATCAGTCCCTGGAGGAATGGATCAAGTTTTGAAAGCCCTCAGTTTCCCGGTTTTCATAATGCTCACAGCCGTGACATTACTTTTTTGTTTATGCTTGGCTCTGAAGAAGCACAAAGTGTTTATTGAATTTATTTATTAAGCACAGATTTTATGTCTCAGGGAACTGTTCATGTCTTAAGCCCCCTTTTAAAATAAAAACATTTAAAACATGCTTCATTTTTTATTTACTGTAATTATTCATGGCTTGGCACTGAACAAATTCCATTTCCAGTTAAACACTGTTTGTGGACCTCCTAATATAGTACAGCATGTGTTGAGTGAAACCATCCATTTTTCATAGTTGCAGCAACTTCTGTTTTCCTGGATTACCATGCCAATTTGGCAGAAAGTTTTGGAAGGTAATAGTCTAATGATAAAAATGTATACACTACTTCTTCTGTTGCTTTCTACTGCAGGGTTTTTTAATAAAAAGAACTAAGTACTCAACTTGTACTTAGCAAACATAAAGCTCAGTTGGGTCCTCACAAAGAAATGAGGATAGAAGACTATCCAAAGATTTTTCTACACTGGGCTGTCCCATAGCAGGATTCAGATAGAATCAGCAAAAATCAGATCTATCAGCCCCAGTTAGGCCCAAGTGGCAGGGGGTACTGTGTGTCTGCCCTGTTGGGCTCTCCAACAGAAGGAAGATGATGATGTGGCCCTGCTGCCACACAGGACATCTGGGAAAAGCCAGGGTGACATGAATGGGCAGCACAGTGTCCCATCCCTCCCTAAAACTACCCTACTGCCCTGAGGGAAGGCTGAGACTGCAGGCAGTTGGCTGAGGCCTGGGCAATGCTGCATACTAAGGATGGAGGGAATCCTGCAGGAAGGCAGAGAGCAGGATGGAGATGTTTAGCAATGGGACAGAGAGAGATGGGGCAGTCATACAGACTGGCGAGCAGTGTCCCATGGAGCTGTATTTTCCATGTTCACAGCAGGGAAGTGCTGTGGGCTTCAGCTGGTGAAGTCTGGTTTTGAAGAACTGGCCTGGTAGATACCTAAGTGTTAGGGATACTGTAACAAATTGTATGTCCCTAGAAAGACTCTCGTTTTCTAGCCAGAAGCTGTATTTAGGGAGCAGGTTGCTGGACACTTGCTGGGAATTCCTGGATACCCTTCAAACCCTGAATGACTAACTGCATGTGCCACAGCCCATCAATCCATCACGCACCCAGCCATGTCAGCCCCACTCCCTGTGCGTGCTGCTCACAGCCAGTGTGGTCCAGCCAAAGCGAATGCCAGAGCTGAACAACATGTGCACTTATATCCTCCAAAGGAACAGAGAGGGACTCTGAAGTATCACCATCAAGGCAAAGAGCTCCATTTCCACTTGCACAAATTTGGCAGTGTAACCAACTCATCACGTCTTAAATATTTGATACCCTCCCTTTCTATTTTCATAATCAAAGATGGAAATGTGTGTCATTCCCAGCTGGCTTATCACACCCATCTGTGATGTTCCCCCAGGAGCTTTTCCCTCCAGGTTGAATTCATGCCACCAACCAAGATGCAAGCTGTCAGAGAAGCAGATGTATCATCCCTGATGCCTCTGCACGTGAATGCTGCTGGACCTGGGGCTGGACCTCAGCATCCCCTGGATGTTTGCCCACTGAGGTGGAAAAGAGTGCCAGTGCTTCTCTTTGCAATTCCAGCTGGGAGCAACTGCTGGAACATACTGTGGTTTA
This sequence comes from Falcunculus frontatus, assembly GCA_013398115.1. NCBI lineage: Eukaryota > Metazoa > Chordata > Aves > Passeriformes > Falcunculus > Falcunculus frontatus. The sequence goes on from VZRV01004673.1 coordinate 1,033,578, forward strand.
CTGAGCTGTTTTCAAAGCCCAGTGCATTTCCCTATGGGTGCTTTTGCTGACAAATTAATGCATGTATTATTTAGACAAAGCTATAAATCACCTTCTGAGCGTTCCTTTCACAACAAATTGGCGTGCTCGTGGCAGCCTGTTTCTGGAACCCAATGCAATGGTTAACAGCTACTAATCCAAGGAGCTCAGCCACAACAAGCTAGTTTTCATTCTGCTTCATCCACCCTTAATCCTTGGCACTCAGAGGTCAAAGCAGAACTCAAAGATTACTGAGGCTAGCATTTGGAATTATAAATAGGGAGACAAGAAGTCCCTGCTTATTTTATGGCCATCCTAAATGTCAATCTACCCCTACAAATGACTAGTGTGTTTCAGTATCTCAGACAATGATTACCCCAGCCTGACAAAAGGAAGTCGTATGAAGATGACATAAGATGGATATCAATCATATATTCATAACCAGGTGGTGTCTCTAAGCTTACCTGGGACATCACCATCACTAGCAAGCTGAGGAAGATCTGCCATGCAGATATATCACATGCTGGAGTCCAGCTTTGGCAAGGAGTGATTCTGTAGGCCAAAGCAACAAACTTCAGACTGACCAGAAGATTTTTCTCTATCAGGCTGTAACCCACACACCAGCAAAACATCTCTATGCAAGCTCATTTCGTTATGCAAGCTTCAGGGTCTCTGAACTAGTAAGAAGAAAGCCCGAACGTAGGAAACAACAGGATGAGATTTACAATGAGTATTACAGCATCTTACCTAAAATGCTTCTCCACAGTAATAATGCCTTCACACACAGTCCCCACACACAGAGTTAAACCAAAGAACTGACTCCCAGCTGGTTTCAGTCAGCAGCATGCTAGAGGATTTCACTGGAAATCAGGCCTTCCTCCCTTTCTCTAAATATATTCATCCTAAATTTAGAACATGAGGTCATTTTTTCCTTAAACATTTACTTACATTATTTTCCCATAAGCCAGAATCTATTTACAAGTTCAGCTCGAACGGCTCCAGAAGAGGGTGTATGTTAAGGAAGAAGAGCACTGAAGTCAAATAAATGTGACAAATTGGCAGGGTCCTCTTTGGCTGGGAGCCCCTGGGAGATGGCACCTGTAGGGGCAGGAACTGCAGCGGTGAAAGAGGTTGAGCTCTGAATTTCCATCAACTTCAGGCACACCTGTCAGTATTTTGTGCCTTTCAGGTCTCTCTCCTCAGAAAAGAGGATATTTAGGTTATTCTGTTGGCTGTAAGATTTCTATAACCCTGACTCTAACTTTCTTGTCTTCTCTGTGATCCCAAGCATGTCTTTCACAGCACAGGGTTTCTCTGTGACCTGGCTGCCAGCAGAGCAGTATCATGGGGCTGGTGGTGCCAGCTCAGGTCATCTGAGGATCTCACTCACAGTGCCCAGCAGCCTTTAACAATTTGTCCTAATCCAAGTTTTGGCAAGACTTTCTGTATTTAATGGTGAATCCAGTTGTACGTCAGTGTCCGCTTTATTTCAGCAGATTGTGAAACCTGAAAGATCTAGAAATAGCCAGGTCTCAGGAGAGTTTGAAATAACAGGGAAGACTAGAAAAATGTCAGCTTTGTAAAATGGAAATCCCATATGTGTGTTTGTGAAATGGGGGATGCCGCTATAAACAAAATCCATTTTACATTCTTCCTTTATATTTCTTTGCTATGTTTATGGCAATATCACAAAGACTGTCTTGGCCCGACATTGCATCTTCCCACAGTGAAATCCACTGATTGTATTTAGTGGAGGATTCTATTTGAGCTCCATTAATATTTTAATTTTATTTCCACACGGATGCAGACATTAACATAGCAGGGCCCAGACATGCATGCAGGTGTGTACTTGACAGAACAGATGTCCTCTCATGCTGATCCTCACTCACCTCTCCAGGAGAAACTTGTGTTTGCCCTGACTCTCACCCAGGGATACAGCCCAGCTTTCCATCCTTCATGGTCTGCTCAGGTGGCAAAGCAGCTGTACCAGTCCAGTTCAGAGACAAACCCAAATCCATCTTCAGGTCTGAGTCCCTTTCTCAGACTTCTTATCTTTATCAACACTACTAGAAATCACACAATGATTTGAAAATGCATTGCCTTCAAAAATAACACATTTCTTTACAAAAAGGACCCAGGTATCCCCATTCTTTTTTTTTACTGAGCAAAGCTGATTTATACTCTTTCTCATCCAGCACATATTCATGTCATTAAGAAAACCACAGCAGGTGCACTGACATTTGGAGCTCAGTGAACAGCTGGAAAGGCAGCTGGGGCTTCCCTGCTTTTGAAGAACATGTGAAATCCCAGAGCAGAGGAAGCAGAAAACTGGTATTTATGTATTCACTTCCTAACAATTTATTTCAATTTGGATGGGGATCTGACGGAAAAGGGAAGACGTTTCTGGCTGTTTCTAATTGGAGGAAGAAGAAATGGTCAATCTAATGTTTATTCCTCCTCAGTTTTGAGCTGTGGTATTCATACTTAGTGAGCATGAGGAATACCTTGCTGTTTCATGCGTGTGAGCAGTTCATACATGAATAAAATAATAATAGTTGTTAATCAGATCAGAGACTGCTCCTAGACCCACTGTCAGACACTTGAATTTATTTGCCAGTTGAAACCATTCGTAGATGGCTTAAGTGAATAATTCCAGGGTCCCCAGCATTTCTGAGCTGCCATGTGATCATGAAATAAAATTTCACACTACTCCCTGCTAGGTCTGTGGTTCAAACTGGGCCTTTGATTCCTTTCTCTTCATCCAGTCTGGGAATAAATTTTATGTATTCTTTCTGCCAGTTGAATTTCCTCTGTTTAAAGTTCAGTGGGGTATAAGTATAGAAGGAGAAGAAGTGTTTGGCAGCTAATGGTCCTGCAGCCAACCCTCACCTCTAACAGGAGCAGTGACTAGCCTTGTTGAGGTGGCCATCGACAAAAAAGGGATCTTATTCATCTGGTGGTTAGATCAAGGGTATGAAGGCATGAGGAAGGGCTTCTGCTTTTCCTCCCAGGGCTGATGTCCATCCTTAGGTCATCTGAGGACTCGAATCGTCACCAGATACTCTAAGAACAGTCAGAGCACAGCTGCATTGGGAGTTTCTCACACGTAGAAATGCTGCTGGCCTAGCAGATGTGTTGTGAAGTGAGACAGCTAAAATCTGCCACTGGTTTTTTGTTTGCTTTTCCCCTTCATTGCCCACCAGGCAGATTGCTGGCTTAGCTCCCTGCGTGGCCGCACAAAGCGGTGTCGGTGTCGGCACAAGGGGAAGGAGGCAGTGCCGGGCAGGAGCCCTGGGCTGCCCCTTGCAGCTGCAGCTCCATTGGGTCAGACTGAGCACAGCCCTCGCCAAGCAGTCACCTTCGCCTGCCAGGACACAAAGGAAACCCAGCCACTCTTCACTGTGGAGTGAATGCCTTTTCTCTGTGCCCAGTGACTCAGCTCTGAGGAAATGCACACCTGGGACGTGGTGCGAGGCTCGAGCACCACGAGTTGATACAACAAGGGCAGAGAGCTGGTGACAGGGGTTTGGTGGTGAAGGGCTTTCCTTTCAGAGCAGCAATAGCACCATGCAGGAAGCTCTTGGAACTGCTGTAGTTCTGCCTTTTCCTGTGCAGCAGAGCCTTAGCTTCCCTTGCTCTCTGTCCATTGCTCGACAGCAGAGGCAGCTGCTTCACTCTGCTCCTCGGGTGCTTCCCCACAGCTCAGAACCAAAACACAAACACTCTGCCGTATTTCTTCCTCCCTTCCCTCACTCCCTTCTCTGCTGCCTCCTGGGAGAAATAGAAGTAGATTGGATCATCATTATATCCCTTCCCTTGTTCATTTGTAAGAAACAATTTCAAATGTGTTTAATTAAGACTGCTTGATATCTTTTCCTTGGAAAAGGGCCATTGTGAGCAACACAGGGAAGGAGAGGAGGTTCTGCAATGGAGACAGGAATATAAAGTACTGGTCCATTTCCCAACTCTGCCTGAAATTAACTGTGTTTACCACAATTATTTACTGGCTATGTGTTAAACCTGTGAAGCAGGGTTGATATTTCTTTTCTTTATTGCTGCCCTTCACCTATACAGTTTTTGCCGTAGTCTATCCCCAGTTTGTGGTAATTATGGCAGCAAACTGAAGGATAAGATAATATATGCCACTTCTTCTTTCCTTCAGTTTCTCTGTGTGCATTTTTTCTCTTCACGCCTTCTGCACCTTCTCCAGCTTAATAAAGGCCTCTCCTGGCTGACTGGAATGGTTTTATACGAGCATAAATAATTCCGGGTGGGGACCCCCTACTTATCACACCAAGGGAAGAATAAATAACACAGTATACATTGTTTCAGGCTGGGAACAGGTGAAAATGCTGCATAATGGAAATTCCATATGAGGGAATAAATTCTCAGACCGTTTTAGTTGGTTGGTACTAGTGACATCTTTGAAACCATTTCACTTAAGTCATAAATGTAAATAACCTCCACCTCTCACAAACATGGGCTCAGCTGAACCATTTTCTTCTCTAGTAATATCCATTTCTGCAAGCATAAGGTTTTTTTGGTTTTTTTCTAATACACCTTTACATTTCTCACTTGTGCCAAGTAGCTCGACAAGCTATTACCACTCTAGTACTTTGTATGGAAACTCTGTTGCACATTAATCTAATCTCACACATCTCAGGACATTTACGAAGGACAGAAGTTTATGTACGAATGGGTTCTGTTATATGCAACTGAGATATCCTTTCAGAATGTGATTATTCCTTGAAAAGTAGAAAAATTAGTAAAAACTAACTTTCTTTGAAAGAAACTGATTCTGTGTTGTACTATGGAACTGAATACAATCTGCTATTAATTTTAAGTGTTTTAAACTGATTTTTTTTTTCCTAAGAACAGTATTGCCTGTTGCAAACTTTTGTAGGGAGATCTACGTCCTACATCCTTATTGACAAAACTTTTCGAGACAAAGCTTTTCTTTTCCTTTAACCAATTTTTTAAAATAACTAAAGATGATGGTAATGTCCATACTCACTTTTAGTCAAGAGTCAGGAATTAAGTTTAGCTTTAGGAGCTAAGATAGCAAGGATATGAACTGAGGGAAAAAAGAAGCAAATTCTCTTGGTAGCTGCTTTTACACAAGAGCTAATTCATGTTGTTTCATAATTAAAATATTTTCTCCATCTCGCTGCTATATTCTCCTAAAGGGCATTGGGATTTAATCTCCCAGTGATGGAGATTTAAATGTATTAAAGTTGGAATGCACAAGTCTTTGCATTGCACTTGTTGTCATGGAAGCTACTTACGTGAATAACTGCAAATGCAGACACAAGTTTTGGATGCTAGGCTGTAGCACTGCAGCATTTTTCTCTTGTCCTAGGATTTTGCAGGTGTTTCCCTTATTTTACTCCTCCTATTCTTCCTCCAGCTCCCCACTCTTTCAATTTCTCCTGTGCTAGGGCAAAGTGTTCAGTCATTTCTAATATCGCAGGTTTGATACAGAAAAGCAAAAAGTCAGGAAGTGTAGCCAAAGCTCATGTTCTGCCCTGGCTACAGCTGCAGGCCCCTTACAAGTGGTGAAGATGCATCCTTCTGGGGATGAGACAAGGGCAGGACAAGGAGTAAAATGCATAAAACACATTAGCCCTTTAATAATACTGCCCTTCCTGTGATTTACATTACCACTTTGACTGCCCAACACACCTCTCATTGGTCAATATCCCCCCATCCTGGAGTAAATCATGCTTTGGGCACCACTGCAGAATAGTAAAGACATATTTTCAAAGGTATTTCCCATTTAGCCGGAGGCAGCAAATAGGGAATAGTGAATTGTTACTCCAGCAATGAAGCAACTCAGCATGCACCCACCAAAGCGTCATTTGACAGAAACAAAACTCTTTATGTATAAAAGATACTTCTGGTCTGTGTGCAAGCCCTCAGAAGTAACGTTATCAAAGAGAAACATGAAACAAAAGCTTTTTTCAAGTGTATGCAAGCTTTGACACTCGTGTCCTCCTCTCTGCTGCACAGCATGGTCAAGGAGAGTTCAAACCAGTGCTTCCCAAACAGAGTTGTAGAGACAGAATGGGTCAGGTTGGAAGGGACCACAGTGGATCACCTGTTCCCACCTCCCTGCTCAAACAGGGTCATCCCAGAGCACATGGCACAGGATTGTGTTCAGACGATTCTTAACTATCTCCAATGAGAGAGATTCCACAACCCCTCTGGACAGTCTGTTCCAGTGCGCGTCACCCACACGGTAAAGAATCCTCTTGTGAGAATTTCAGGCATTTGCCCTAAAATCCAAAACAACAACAACTTCTAGAAACTGCAACAAAATAGATTCAGCCAGCCTGGACCACTCATCATTTTTGCATGGCATTAATTATAATGGCTACTGTTTCTGCCTATGCAATCACTTTGTGGACAGTGCTGAGTTTGTTTTCTTCGGCAAAAACTTTAATCCATCTTGAAGAATCAAATCCTTCTTGTTCCTCTGCTCCTCCTGTCCTTCATGAAAGGGGTCCTACTGAAGCAATGATATACCTCTTTTCCATGCCTCTGATGACAATCAAAGTAATTCCCTCTGAGTCATAACCCCAATTAAACTGTTCATGTCCTAGAGCCCTGGGGAGCTGTACTTGCTTTGGAGCAACGGTCTGCACAGGGGCCAATTCGTGCTTCATACCTGTCCATAGGGGAAGAAAAGGGCATTGATGGTGCACAAATAACTGAGAACTCCTGCAGCTATGCTCTGTACTTACTGAACAAACACATCACAGGAAGCAACTGGGAAATCATGAGCAGATGCATGAACTGGAAAGCAAAACTAAACATCTGTACCCTCACCAGTGAAACTGCAGGGAAAACCTGGGAGAGGATCACAAATATTTACCATGCAGCTAATGAAGTGCAGAAGATTCTGGCAGAGCTCTTAAGAGAGATGAAAATATCTTTAAAATGACGGTATTTCCAGCCTCAAATGTGATATTATGTTTAAATCATAAAGGTGCACCAGCTAAGTAGTTAGAAGCAGGTCAATGAGTTGGCAAACATGGCTTTTTTGTTTAAGAACCTGGGTAATCTTGAAGGAGAGCGGAATTGAGTCAAGAGAGCTGTAGGAGACTGGATGGGCTCCTGCAGCAAGCAGTGCAGAAAACAGGGATTTCTGCACCATTTTTGATGGGCAGTTTTAACCACCCTGAGGAGGAGATGTGTGGGCTGCCTGTAATCTTCAGGCAGAGGCAGTGGTGCACTCCAAGGCACAGGATGAGGCTGTGCAGGGTCAGGCAGGGAGGCTTGGAGGGGGTGGCTGTGCTCAGACACCCTGCTCTCTCTGATCCACCTCCAGCCCTGAGCCCTGACCGGGCAGCAAGGCAGAACTCCCAAGGCCCCTCTGGAGAAGGGATTTGGAAGGGGATGAGCATGGTAGTACATAGATGCATAACAGAAGATGTTTTCAATAAGGATAATGAAAGCCTTATTTTTCCTAATTTGTCTCCACGAATCATAAGATTTTTGTTACTTGACTGATGGGCCCTTGGGACAGAACCACCCACATCTACATTGGAAATGTCTTAACACACTTGTAAGAAGAGTAAAAACAATAAATCAGTAGGAGACTCTCCACTGACTTCAGAGATCACTGGGTTGGGCTTTCTCTCTCAATACTATTTGGAGATCTCTGCTGCTTAGGTGTTCATGGCTATTGCCATTGAAATGAATTGGCTGCAATGTCAATATAGAGTGATGCACATCACTCTGCATCTTCAATTGCTTGATAGCTTTACAGAGAAGTCCCTTGGGAAAGAAATTAGTAAAGAGTTCTGAACTCTTCTACTGTTCTTTGATGTCCCCAGACAACTCATGTCAGAGGTGGAAGTAAATTCAGAAAGAAGTAAAAGTCAGGAAAAAAGTTTCAAGTGGAATTTACAATCACTAAATGCAGAAACTGACTGAAAATCTTTCTGTATCTCAGCTACTGTGCTTAACTGACACGTGTTAAGTCAGTACAATGAAAATTAGAGTTCTTGCTCTAAATGCTCATACAGACTTGGAGGAACTCGTGAATTCACGGAGAGGACTGTGGAAGGAGTGACGGTGGAAGGATTTGACTACTGAGCAGGAAGTAAGATAAAGGGAAGGGCTGAATAAAGTGTAGATCAGGAAAATCAGATAACCATGACAAATACAAATGAGCTCTGAAAGACTTTCTGAGTAGAATCTCTAAGAACTGCAACAAACTTTAATACATTTTGGGAATGAGATAATGAGACGAGGGAGTCAGTGCTACAGGGGCTGGCTGGCATGCTTCTGATATGCATAAGAAATCCCTTCTCATGACAGAGCAGCCCAAGCCCTTGTCCCTTGGAATCTCCTAACCTAAGCCATGTTGTCCTGGAAGGAGCTGGGTGGGCAAACCCTGCTGCAGTCTGAGGTGGTACCTGTGACTCAGCAAGTGGGGCAGTGCTGAATCGATACCATGGCATTCATTTCTGTGTGAGTCCTTAGCTGAGGCTTTTCTGGGTGAGAGGTGATGGACTGAAGCTGGTGACTCCCACCTCAGCTCCATGGTGGGAATCTGTGCTCGGATTGAAAGTTAAAAGCAAACAGTGTGATGACAATAAGCATGACAGCACCAAAGCAAGATGCCACAGACAATTTTCCCATGGCTCAGGGGCTATTTGAGATGTAAACCATCTGCATATGTAGAGGTGCTCTGTGCTCTGAGGTTGTTTTCATCAAAAGGGCATCTAAAAAGACATAAAAATGAATAGTCATCATTATGCACTGGATTTCTGCCAGCCGCTTAGTAATTAGAGTTTTAATTGCCCGGTAATAAAAGTTTTAATTATTCAGCAATTAGTGCTTGAAGTTTCAAGTGCTTCACATGCACTCAATTGCATTCTTGGACTGTCAAGAGCAAAAAATGGAGTAGCTCCATTGTGCCTCAGCAAAACTCTGAGCAAGAGAGGGAAACATCAGGGATGGAGCAGCAACAGCAAACAGGCACAGCGCCAAGTGCCAGTGGTCAGCCAGGCAAACACTCTCCCAGAGCAGACCCTGCAGGCAGCTTGGGATCTCTCCCAAACTCCCTCCCCCCCTGCTGGGCCAGAAAAGGTGCTCAGGTGCTAAAGGCATCGTGCTGGGCTGGGGGAAGGCTGCTGCAGCGACCAAGTCCTTTTCAACATCTCTGTTCTTTAGGAAGCAGCCAGCTCTGGAGGTATCATCAAAATGCCTGCAACCCATCCTAGCTACCGTGTCTAACTGCAGTAGGTTTATTGCAATTCAACAAAATATTTTACCTATTCCCTGGCTAAGTTAAGGCCAAAATACCCTTTGTTGTGTAAAGTATGGATTGTTTCATACCTAGCATTATCCTGATTCATTTCCATGTGCTGGATAATAAAGGTCCTGAGGGTCTGGTTTCTCTCTTCTTGCTTTACTAGAATTTAAATGTCATTAACAAGCCAAACTATAACAAAGTCAGTAGTTGCCAGTGGTGCAGGAAACAGGACTGCATTTATGGTACAGAGCCTGGAAGAAGCTGCATATTTATGATCTGCTTGAGTAACGAAAAAGGCAAATTGTCTGACAAACCATGTAGTCAGAGAGCAGGGACAACTTTTCCGTGAAATAATTACAGTTTCTCCAGCTTTTCTTTTTTTTTTTTTTTTTTAATGCCCAGAAGAGAGAGCTTTAAATAGTGTTCGGGTTTTTTACAGGCAGCATGCAAAATCCATCACAAGAACTTTGGCAAAACCAGACAAAATTGATTTAGTAAAAATGTTTCATGGGAAGGGTGGGATGAAACTTCTCAGAAATTTAAAGTAAGCTGCATGTTCTATTAGATGTTACTCATAATTCTAAAAAAATCTTAATTTTGACAGGGGAATCATAATGCCTTTCAAAATGTGAGGCATTTGTTTCCTTTTTTCTTAGACTGATTTCCAAATTTATCTATTGGTAAACAGAGTTAAAGCTAAGAAGTGAAGTTTATGGGAAACATACCAATAGTCACATGAGCACAGATTAAAAAAAAAAACAACAACCCTTCCTATTCCTGAATATTTGAAAAAAATCCAACAAATTCAAATTATGATTACCCAAACATCAAAATCTAAATAATATACAAATAATAATATACAAATAAAACACAAACCAGAGTTTTTCCCATTTGCTCTGGAAGTAATTTAGACCTTTGCAAAGTACATGGATGGTTAGTAACCTGGTTAATAACTCAAAGCATTTAGGTCTTCTCTAAAGCAGCATCAGATGTTTTCTGTACTCCGGACTGCTCAGGTCGCTGATTCCACAAATGCTCTACTTCACTGGGGTGCTGAGTTCAGGGACTGTACATATGTTTTCTGTCTCATTTCCCTGAGACAATGTCTGTAGTGCACTTCACAGTGGTGAACAAATACCTGATCATAGCAGGCTCTGTTTTTTCCAGTTATTACACTGCAAAGTATTAAAGGCACAGTAAGCTGGGATTCACCTCACTGGATGTAGCTGTCTTGTCTAAGCTGGTAACAGGCTCAGTGAAGAGACACAGACATCTGGGTGAGTCACTTCTTCCAAGGGTAAATGCCCGGGACAGACGAGCTGATTACTCTCTCGTGGATCTGTCTCTAATAAATTAGGGGAGACCAACTTTTAGACAACTGAAATCAGGAGAAATGTGGAGTCTCAGAAGCATGACAGTAGAAGAATGGACTGAAAAAAGTAGGTTTTGTTGAATGTCAGTATTGATTTCCCCTTTTTCATCCAGGAAAAGCATGTGTATTTCAGACAACATTGATGCAGCAATTATCATTATTCCTTTCACCTCTGAGGCTGCAACTCAGAGTCCCAGGCTTGGATAGCAAAGCACCCTGTGTTAGGCACCCTGTGCATCCAGGACAAACAGCTAACCTCCATCCCTGGTAGATCAGGGTCAAAGCAGTCCCTGCCACACATTTTATTTACTGTGAGAGGTCATACTGTGCAGTAAGACTTTGCAACAGGCATTTTTTTACTTGACTCTACTATTGAAAAGTCCTGCTTCTCATCAGTGTTTGGCACCTTATCGAGCCTCTCTTTTCCCGTTATTGTTTTCCAGCTATGCTTTTCCCAGCTGCTCAGAGATTCAAGAGGTCCTCAGCTGCCTTCCTCAACCCAGTGTTACAGAACTCGCTGGAAGATGTGGTCCTGCTTTATGAGGTTCAGTATACGGCACCTTAAGCCTTAACCGAGACTAGGGGTACTGTCCATACTGGTGTTATCCATTATCTGGCTTCATGTTACTTTTATTCACACCAGCAGTAAACCCATGACTGTGTGATAGTTCACCAGAAGGGTGGGAACAGCTATATGTAGATATATATATATATATGTATGAAAAACTCAGATCTTTGAACAAAGTGAAAACCAGAGCAAAAGGCTTTCCACTGAAAGCAACTTTCTTACTAAACAGTTGCATATAAAAAACACAATGTATTTAGATTCCTTGGTCTAAATCTCAGTCTCAAATTATTAAAGCCACAAATATCAGTCATTGCAAAATAATCCCAAGGGCAAGACTGTTTCTTTTCAGAGCAATTCATGTCCCTTCTTTTGCAGCAGAGCAATCTGTAAATCACATCCTGGTCATATGGTTAGTAAAGGAAAGTGGCCAAACTGAACAAAGTCTATGGGTCAAACCTATCTAGCCCACATTTTTAGAAACTAGGATTGGATGTCCAAACAGGGGAGATGGGCTTGGGAGCCCACTGCTGTGCTCTCTCAGACCTTGGCTATCCCTGGCAGAGTAAACAGCCTTTCCCAGCCGTGCTGCTGTCTCCACCTCTCTAATCCCCATGTGGCACCAGCAGCAGCCCATGCCACTTTTGGACAACAGAAGACTACCTGCTTTTTCCTCTGACTCTTTCCTTTCCCCTTAGCCTGTCTCTAGTTCTCCCAGGCAGGTAACACAGGAGTCCAATGCCCACATAGAAACTTTCTGGTCTTCCCCACCTCCAGACAGTGCAATTGTCTCCATTTGACAAAAATTAAAGACCCGAGGGCATGTTGTTAATTCACATTTATTCTGTCTAGAGTCTCTCGGAGAAAATAAATAGCTTTCTGTGTTCTGATTTTGTACCAGTTTCTTTTAGCTGAGCTTGACATTGACAAAGGTCAGAGGATCTCCATTAAAGATGAGGAGCTGGCTTCCCTGAGGAAGGCTGCTGAGTTTGACACCGTCTGCAACGAGATTATCCCCAAGAGCATCACGGAGATCCGCAGGCTGAGCAGCAGGCTGGCTTCCTACCCAAGGGTCCTCAAGAAAGAAGACTTTGAAAGGACAGTGCTGACCATGGTCTACACGGCCTATAGAGCTGCTCAGTCCCAGGGGCACCAGAAAGACACTTGGGCTGAATCCTTTGTCAATCTTTACAAAGCCCTGAAGAACGACCTCATGCTCCCATACAACAAAGAGCCATCATAGTGGAAGAGGAGCAGCAGCTCAGCCACCTGCTCTGGTTGATAATGGACACGATGTAGCACGTCCACCACTTTATTCTGTAAAGAGTTTCATAGCCTGCTTCATGAAAGATTATGTGTTTTCTGGCTCCCTCTTGTGGAATCCGCTTTCTAGTTCCATGTTAAATGGTGGAAATTCAGCCCTGAGAATTCGATTTTTGTTCTGCTTGGAGGCACGTTCTGTGACAGGCAAGAAGGGAGTCTGGTGTACACCCAGGCAGACCCTTGTTTCAGGCAAACCCTTGATTCATCCTGTGAGTTTTCTTTAAGCAATTCATAAATATACTCTGCTTATGCTCACATGCTGATGTGTAAGTGCTGGAGAGTGCTGCTTGCCTAGCTGGGGAAACAAGTTCATGTTTTGGCTGGCCAGTAAGAGAATATCACACAGAGATGAAGGCCCTCTGTAAAAGGAAGAGGTTTCATAATCGTCAGCCTTCAAAAATTATGCCACATATTATTCATTCCAAATGTTCTCATAAATAAGTACTCTCTGATTCACTTCATTTGGCTGACCCAGTGTTTAATTGCAATAACATTTGCAGAAGACAAAGGGCATTGTGAAGACCAGCAGCAAACAATGCCTGTGAACGTATTCCCTGCTTCCTGGAGCTGTCCTCCCAAACAGTCTGCAATGATTCTTTCATTATTTGCACATGACTTTGCTTCTGCTGCTTGTTTTTCTGAAAGGAACATGTATTTGTCCTCAGTGGAATCCAAGGCAAGACAAAGGCCCTATTTAATTTAATAATGACACATTTTTCCAGGTTCTATCACTTGAACATAGGTCATCTAAACCCATGCTTCAGAATCCCACTGAAGCAAGGGAGGAAGGTGCATTGAAACATACCTGGTTCTGAATTTAGCACTGTGACTGTGGGGTTTTTTTATAGTAAATTGTATATTCATTTGAGTATATGTGTGTGTGTGTCTATGTTCATGCATGGGTGTGCACGTAAGTGCTGAGTACGTAGAAGAATCCCAAATTGTTCAGTCAGTGAACAATTGCACCTGACCACTTAGCAGAAAAGGCTATTTACCAATTCAGTGGTGCGAATTATGAATTTGGGAGCAGCAAAGGAAAAACTGTCAAAGTAGTGCAACCAATTATAATAAACTCCCCAAAAAATCATGAACAGAAAATAGACAGAAAAAGAAACATATTTTGTCAGACGGATGACTAGCTATCAAAAATCCAAATTATTCTAAATCAAATCCCCTAGTCTTCGTGCACAAGAGATACAAATTCTGTTTTTCTATTGATATTAAAGGTGCTTCTACTTCCAGACCATGGGAAAATAGCTGAAAGTTTATTTCATCCTTTCATACCATCACTCTATCTCTTTATTGCATAACATCTTAGGGATGCAGGCCCAAATAACAAATCCCTGAGACTAAAACAGACCTAAGGATTCCAGCCCGAGTTCTGAACCATGTGTAACTGCTTTTGCATCCCTTGAGCAAAAGGAATGAATTCTTCTGTGTCCCTTAAAAGGGATGCTTCAAGGACTGGAGCTAAAAAATCCGCCCAGAAGCACAGCAGTGAGCACAGTGGAAGCAGTCAGAGCACACTGGATTTGGCAGACACCTGTGGGAACGTGGAACCACAGCAGCCTTAGGGGCAGTCTGGCCACGGCATTAGCAGCTGGGCAAAGGGCTTATAAAAGACAGAGTCATTCCTGTTTCTCCCAGGAGTTCCTGGAGGTGTGTGTACGAGCTGCGCATGCGTTTAGACAAGTGGATGTGCAGGCACACTTCTATACCTGAAGAGTTTTGTTGGCTATCTTTAAAGCCTGTCTGGCAGATGGCAAAGGAAGCTGCAAACCTCAGCCACAAGGCTGTGGGCCACAAATATCTCTGTCTCCTCTGCTTGCACACACAGAGCTCAGCACCCCTAAAGCAGCCTTGCGCTCCTGCCCACATGCCCTTTGAGCCCTCAGCTTTAGCACTGATGATCTGCGTGTGATTTCTTCCCCCACCATGCTTTATAAACACATGGAGGGGAAATGCCACAGAATGCAATACTGCCTTTGCAGCTCTGCTTCTTGGCTCCCTGAAACGCCACTTGCTGGAAGAGCCTGGAACCAAGGCAATTAATAAATCATTCACAGCCAGCTACTCCAAGTCTGCAAAAATAGCAAGGAAGAGAACTAGAGCAAATATTGATTGCTAGCAGTCACCATCCAGAGAAATGCCTCCCAGCCGTGCTCCTCACCCCACAACAGGACTGCCCAGCAGAGTTTACTAATCATAAAATATTCCATAGAAAAGAATTACAGATAATTTTTAATACCTTATAATTCTCTATGGCATACATACCTTACTGTACCTTACAAATTGGTAACTGAAACATTTATCTCCTCAACAGAAAATAAAGGTTTTATGAGTTTGTTTCCCTCCTCCCTTTACTGTGTGTAATGTAAGAAAAAGATTTATTCCTTGGGAAAGTGCTTGGACTGCCCAGGTTAATTTAACAGAGACTCTCAATGTAATAATAAAAACATTCTACATAAAACTACTTGACTTTGCATTGTATTGATTTCAGCAGCAGATTTACTATTTTGCAACTTCAGCATGAGTAATTGCTTATCTTAGACTGTGAAACTCTTCATGGGAGCAACAGTACAGGAGGGAAGAGGGAACAGCCCTCTATTACCTGAAGGAGGTAATAAATAGGTATGAGAGTGCCTCCTCTTACCAGAGTTCAGGTGGGAAGAAGCACTCCGCCTTCAGGGAAGTTCTTTGGGCTTAGGGCATTTCTCTCCCTCAGTGTTGCTTAAGATGCAGGTGTAGGTTGCCTTCTCCCTATCCCAGCTTACATCTTATTCCTTCGGACTGAGTCTTCTTTATGGCAGTTCTTATCTCACAGGTTAGAAAACCATTGCCCCTAAATGGCACCTTTTATCCACCCTTTGACCTCATAGATCACAAAAATATGAAATAAGGCTATCTCTTTTTCCATTTAAAATAAAACATTTTTTCATTTTTTGAGCATTTTAGACTTTTTTAAATTATTTTTTTAGTTTCTCTGAAAAAACTGAAAAAACAGATCCCAAGCTGTACTGGCCAACCCAAAATCTTCACATTAACTACGGCTTTTCTTCCAGAACCAGTTGTTAAATTTACCTGAAAGGTCTCAAGTTTCTGTTGCTTGATGGAAGTTTCAAGGTGCAGAAGCACTCCACAGCCTGAGCTACAATTACTGATTTCAGGAAGAATTCACCCCACACATCAAACTCCCCTGCAAGTCTGCCTTTGCCAGTTTTCCAGGACTCAGGGTCACAGAGGCATCGTGGTCCAGTCTGGGGAGCTCAGTTTGTCACTGGCTAGAAGAGGGTGGGGAGAGGATATGCAAGCAAGTTCTGGGGGCATGGAAAATCCTAGATGTGTGCTTCCCATGAGACACAGGGCAAATGGATGTTTGGCTACAGATGGTGCATGTAACCAGCCAGTGGGTTCAGCCCAAAATCTACAGTGCTTTCTGCCCCACAGAAAGAATTAATGACAGAAGAGTTGGAGAAAAGTTTCTCCACCAGAAGACAAGACTAGAAAGTCTAAAATTTTTCGGTTTGATTTTGAGCCCTGTGGTTACTCAGGGCACACGAGTCAGCACAGAGATCAGCCCAGGCCTTATGAATAAGTGACATTCAAGGGTCTCGATGGAAGAAGCATGAAGACAAGAGATACTGTTCAGAAAACAATGATTATTTATTTATCATCAGTACAGGGACCTTGAAACAATAACAAACTGTTCAGTCACTTCAAAAGCTCTTTTTATATATTTGTGAAAATGTCAGAACGCTGTTGATTTTCTCAAATGTTCTGACTGTGTTTGGGGCAATGGGTGGAGCAACTTCTACCTTCTGCAGTCCTCATTGGTGAATTAGAGTTGCCTGTAGCTTTTCAACAAATTTTTGTCTTGAGATCAAGTATAATCCATGTTGGAATTACTGCCCTGTGAATTCCAAGCTCAGGGCAAAAGTAGGGTAAAGGTAGATACAAAATAGAAGCAAAGACATAAAATCCAAAGGAGCTGCAAATGGAGGGGGGGTTTGGTCTTTTCTTTAAAGAAGAAGTACCCGAAAATTTACTTCTATTCACTAAAAAATAAATTGCTTGGTTTAGTAATTTTCCAGCAGAAAAGGAACTGTATTTGAGACTTTCAGACTATCAAACAGAAGGAAAAGCAGCAGCTCAAAACATATCTCACCTGGTTTATGAAAACAGGAACCACATCGTTAGATGATGGAAGAAAAAAACTTTATAAAACGTGGGAATAAGGATACAACACATCTACAACTGTGAGTCTGAATTAAAACGAATATTTGTCAAAAGATCACTATGCTCCGACTTGCAAACCTCTGCGTGTTATGGTGTGATGATAATTTGGTTGTGCTGGTGAGCCCTACATAAACGGAAGGTCTTTTTAGTCAAAAAACCTTTTCAAAACAACAGATTGAAGACTAAATAAACTAAGAAAGATACTTTAGGTGACTGTGGGGTAGGATATGAGGTGGTGAGATATCTTTTGGGGAAATCCAGGCACAGGTGAAGGAAAATGTGGCATGAAAATTGGAATATCTGAGGAACCAGAGAAGAATCTGAAGGAGAAGAAAGCCACCGGAAAGTGGAAGAGCATGGCAGTGATGAAGGAGATTCTCCGATCCAGAAATCTCTTGCTTGTTGTTCTCATTCCACTTCTGTTGCTTCCTCTGCCACTCATATACCCCAGCAGTGTAAGTACATTTTCATTTTCTTTTTATCAAAGCCTCTGCGTGCAGCAGGTAGTCCTGCTGATTAAGTTTGCAGTGTACAAAAAGGAAGGCAAAGATCTCAAGAAGCACAGATCTTAGAAAAATCAGAGACTCAAATTTGAAGGACTGTGAGGGTCACTGAGAAGTCATCGTGGTTAGAGCCAGGGCTACCTTGAGTCATGTCACGAGCAGAGCTGAAGAGCCAGGTGAAGCTGGTAAAGTACGGCTTTAAAGCAGAAATGTGGGATCTCTTCTTTTTCTGCAATAATATCTGTGTGGAAGGGGGAACAGAACAAACACATCCATGAAATTTTCTTTAAGGAAAGGTCTTTAGAAGGAATACTTAGAGAGTGTTTAGTTTTTTAGTTATAAGTGTACATGAAGGCACTTTCAATTTTGTGTAGGTTTATAAGACAGCAATTCAGGTGAGGCAGGAACTAGGGCTCAGTGACAATGCATGGCACTGACTACTCCAGAGCAGGTTTAGGTACCTCTCTGAAACATTGCAGCTCTGACATTGGCTCATAAATGCTGGCCCAGAGACATACACAGCAATGCAAAGGAGGGAACAGCCCGTGCTTAACACACAGCCCAGGGAAAGGGAGTGAATGCAGCTGTGTTCCTGACACTGCTTTGGAGCTTTTGACCACATGGTAAAGTCCTTTCTTTGCACATCTCTGCTGCTGTAACACATAAAATAGCCATGTTTTCCTGCCTTATAGAGGTGGTGATATTTAACTTATCAATATTTGCAATGTATTAAAAATCTGCAGCTTGTCCTTCCCCATAGACCTAGACGTAAATCTGTTCGAAAGGTGCAACAATTTCCATTCCATCCTCTACCTTGCTTAAGATTAATTCTTCCTTATAGTATCAAGGGATTTATTAATACTACTACTTTATCAAATAGAAATGCAAAGGATTAGGAACTGTATAGCTGTTTTCAAAAACGAAACAGTAATATTTTGTTTGGAAAGATAACCAGGATTCATAGAAAGGAAATGTTCCCGCACCACTGAACTGTATGTTGCACTTTGGGTTTTCCTGCTCTGAACATCAGTGTATCTTGGCTGTTCTCTTACAATACTTTTTCACCTCTTTTATCTCAAGAGAGGGAATGAATGACAGACAATTGTGCTCTTCAGGGAACAGAAAGGCTCACCGTTTCACAGAGGCTTGTTTTACAGAAGGGTTTAATCTCCCCCCATGTCCCTGGAAGGTGACATGAAAAGAGATGCTCCCTGACATGCTCAGCCCAGGGAATTGTAAAGCACCATATGGGTGCTGAAGCAGGAGTTCACTGACAGGATTGCTGCAAGAATTGCTGATGTACAGTACAAGTTCCTCTGCACTATTACTCTGCACCTCGTGGTGCTGCTTTACTGCAAAGTGATGTGAAAATCCATCTGGTGGTGATTTACATCCTCTTTGTATATATGTGAGTGACCACAGAGGGTAAAGTACAGCTGAGAGTCAGATCAAGAGCTGGAAAGATGTTTATAGTGCTATTAAGAAAACATCTACACCAAGTAAACTCAGCTGACAGCACACTATTCAAGTGCTTTTAAGTAGATTTTACTTTGCCACAACCCACTGACTATGATTACTTTTTGAATGTGAAGATTAAATTTGATGCCTGCTCACACACTTGTATTTTTACAATTATATTAATTTTTTGTCTTTTTTATAGAGATTGAAACTACCAGGTCATTTATATTTGCATTTCTGCAGGGAATCAGCTTTCAGATTCTTTGATGATACCAGCACATCTCTGGAAATGTCAAAGGAGCATTACATGTGTAGTGGCAAGAGTGATCAAAGGGAGAATAAGGACTCAGAATTGTTTGTAGATGCTGCTAATGGAAATAAAGTCCACAGCTTCTTTTATTTTATTTTGTGATAAGAAATGGTTGGGTGAAAAATAAATTTGAGAAAATTTGCTTGAATTGTTTTTCCTCTTCTAGAGTTGTGGCTGAAATTGTACCACAGATTTGGACACCTTTCAGGTCAAAAAAAGTGTGTGCTTTATAAACCGTGGGTCTTTTTCATCCTGTCCTTATTTCCCTCATTGTTCACAGTGACATGTGAGCATTTTTGCTTCCTTTTTGTAATCTTTATCCTCTTTCTTTTTTTTCTGTCATAAAGCCACCAGAGATACCGTCAGGTGTGCCACATGAATTCAGTCAGTTGAGGATAGGCTTTCTGTGTCCAGTGTTTCTGTGGCCGCACAGTCAAGGACATTTGGATCACTCCTCAGAAGTCAGCAGCTGGCAGAGCTGTGAGACCTGCAGTATCAGGGGATGCTGACTTCCTGAGATACCAAATCAGCAGAATGGACCCTAAAGCACAGAACATGCTCTGAAGAGCCACAGGTGACTTTCGTTCACCTTTGGTTTTATTTACACAGGCCGAAGGATGAAATTTCAGCATGATCCCCTAAAATCAAAGATGTTATTCCAGAGGCGTGACTGCCTCTTTGCAGAGCTTAACCACACCTCTGCATGCCAGACATGCAATGCACACCTTTAAGTGGGCAAATTTCCGACACAGAATTTGTTCTTCCTTTTAATCATTCTCAGATCCTTGGATATTTTAGTTACAAAAGTTTTATTCACGACCCTCAATGTGGAGTTTTTAGTCAAAGCTTCCTTCCAGTTCCTCTTTTATTTCCACCTAAGGGACTGACTGAAGACAGATAAATTGATGATAGTCCCTTCAGCCACATTTTCCTATTCCTGCTTCAAACTCCGAGGCTGGCTTAACAGAAATTTTCAGATGTATAACAAGTGAGGAGGGTGAAACAGTTAAAATTATACTGCCACTGCTTCAGTCTAGTACTTAGTAGCTCTGGTAACCATAAATTAAATATATAAACTCAGCTCAATTAAATAGAAGAGATTAATATGGTCTCTCTCGGAAACGAACTCAGAAAATAAATAAAGTTGCCAGACAAGCCGATTAAGTTTTTAGTGGAGATTAGCAAGCTTGGCTTTCCCAGTACTTGCTTACAGTTTTGTACCATTTAAAAATGCAGCCTATTTGGGTTTTTTTTTTTGTAAAATGATTACAGCCTGTTGTACAGGAAACACAAAGACTTAGTGCCCATCCCAGAAAGGTTTTGGTAGAGATGCAACTTCCCTTTGTCGTATTTGTCCTTTTTCACTATGAGCCTCTTTTATTGTCATACTCAGAGGAGTAATAGAAAATAACAACAATCACTCAAAGAAATTAAAAATAACTACATTTTTGGAGTGAGAAAATGGTTTGGATTCAGCTTAGGACGAAATTAACTTTATTAATTTTGGAAAAATGTGCCCCTTGGATCTTACATCTGGACTGCTTTAAAATAAAAATCATTGATTTTTCTTTTATTAGAAGTTATTTTTCTCCTCAGAAATCTGCTGGATCTCATACAGAGCCCATGCAAACACAGTAGTGTGTTAGCAGAAGCAAATGAGTTAAAAATTAAAAATGTGCCAGAGTCATTAGGTCACAAAAAAGGCCCTATGCTCTGCTCTCTGTAGAATATTAACCTTGAAGTATAGTGTAGTTAAAGGTGACTGAGCAGCAAGTTGGCTAATCCAGAGCTAAATTTCTCCAACAGCCCTCCAGATACTCTTTATAACCTCTCAAGTAATTGGAGTTTATCTGCTCAAAGCAAGTTAGGTTATCTTCTAAATTTATTTCAGTTATTTTGGTGGCCCTGCTTAATAGAATCACAGAGTCATAGAGTCATTAATGTTGGAAAACACTTCTAAGATCATCAAGTCCAACTGCTGACCCATCACTGCCATGTTCACCACTAAACCATATTCCCAAGGGCCACATCCACATGTCCTTTGAAAGCTTCCAGGGATGGTGGATCCACCACGTCTCTGGGCAATCTATTCCAATGCCTGACCATCCCACCAGTGAAGAGATTTTCCCTAATATCTGACATAAACCTACCCTGACTTTGTTGAATTATGATGGTTTAATGTTACGCTTCTCTGACATAGAGCGAGATCTGGCAGCTAATTTAAATCCAAGCTTCTGAGTAACTTTGACTACAATTCTTACACAAGTAAAGGAAGTAGAACATATCAATCTATCCTAATTTACTCTCTGGCCTGTGTTCTGCCTGTTATTACTATAAGCTGTACTTCAAAAAAAGATGAACAGCTGAGTGTGGCTCTTTTTTAGAGGTAATGTAAAAATGACATGTATAAACATGAATTTAAACACAAGCTACTGATTCATTCCATTGAACCCACATCCCTGTATAATTTCACTAGGCTTTACCACCTTGTTCACAAAACTGACTGAAAAACAATGAAATGTAAAACATGCTCATTGATTTGCACAGGAATTTGTGAGAATTCCTTGTGTGACCTCTTAGAAGCTGCTTTATTTAGAAATCATTTAGAAGTAGTGAAATTATATTTTTAAGAGACTCAAAAAGCATTTGTGAACAGTGAATTTCTAAACAACAGCCATTTGCGAGCTGTGACTCCATATGACTCAGCAAGTTCATATGCAACATCTGGTGCGTAATGAAGAACAGAAAAATTTATAGCTGGAGTAAATCAGTGTGGACCTACTAAATGCCATAGCACACAGGTTAAGGTCAGTACAGGATAGAAAAAAGAAAAAGAAAAAGAAAAAGAAAAAG